>OX579678.1:42193811-42445924 GCA_951230905.1 Cheilosia variabilis
GTCATCTTACGCCGAGCTTTTGTTTTCATCGGTCGACCCGTTCATCACAGAAATTTAATGAAATTACCACACGAGATGGGGTGTGAAAGAAGGGTAAGAAAAACCTTAGACCAAGGATAAACGACCCAGTTATTTTCATAAAAGCAATTTGTTTGTTAAACAGTGCCATAACTCCTTCGATTTTTATTCATAAACACAAGGGTTGTTTTATTGGCGGAGCTAAAATCGTTTATTTGCATTCCATCGAAACATGCTTGACAGGCAAGGAGTGATTTCTCATTCTGACCATCCGTGCTCATTGGCAGCTGTAAGTAATGATTAGATTGATTCATCACTTGCGCAGCAAAAAAATGTTACCGCCGCCGAACAGATTACGTGAGTCGATTGAGCTCGTGCTCCCCTCGCGAAGGATGGAATTTCGTGTTATTCGAGTGTTGCAATCGAAATAAATGGAAATACAAAAGTCAATCAGGGGAGGGAGCAGTAGCATGGAATTGTGCCCGGCTGTGGCGCGGTAATAAGTATTGATTTGTACTAAAAGCCCGTCAACCGTATTTAAGACTAATGGCAATTGAACTGATGGGGGCAGGGAAAAACCACCTCCCTGCAAACAGCTGAAAGCTGAGACGAACGAAGGGATTATATCATTAAACATTGGCTGAGTATAATACAGTCGCGCAGCAGAATTACTTCAAACAATTTAGCAAGGGGGAGGTTTTGTTTCGCCAACATGTGCCGCATTCCAAGGAATCGTCTTTCCATGAAAGCAATACCAGTCCATACCAAGGCATGATGACATTGAGTGGTGGGGAATGATGGGTATTCTGTGTTTTAACTACCGATCGGGTGTGTTCACAAGTTAAACAAACTCACACTCTTGGGTAATCTATTTTGAAGCCACAAAGTGGTTTGTTAGCAAAACGGGAATATAGGTACGAGAAATCCTCGAAGCTATAGGTTTGAATGTCGCGTATCACACTAAGGTATATAACCAAAAGAGGCAAATAAACAAAATCAAATTTAAAAAATATCGACCAAGTCCCAGGCGACAGTTTTTTTCACCTTTTCCTGCAAGCCACTTTTTGTGTGAAAGATAGGTAGTATACGATTCTCCGTAAGGCATATATAATTAGAATTAGGTTTCTTTGTAGACGCAAGTGACCCATTATACTCAATAGCTAGAAAAAAAACTTCACAATAACCGATCCAGCAATGTTTCAAAAAACGCCCCGAAAAGGGTCCCAAAAACCACTGGATCAACTTCCTAAGAAAAACGATCCAAAAACAACACCCCAAGACGTCCTAAAAAGTGCGATTGAACAAATTCTCAAAACTCACACCGAAAAAACACCGAAACTTCCTGAAAAAAACGCCTCAAAAAGTAATCTAAAACAGCTCGAAAAAAGCCCCAATAGAACTAAAACACGCCTCTGTCTAAATAAGCACCATGAACGACTTATTAGACGCTCCTACATGCAATAAGATATAAGAACAGCTTTTCGCAGCCATGCGTTTGTGTGATCTTTCACTTTTTGGGAAGAATGTGACTGCCGACTGCCCTACAACAAACCCTTAAAATATAATTTGTGTTTTACCGAAGATTGAACCTTGCCAACCGCCGCAAAGAAGAGTTATATAATATTAATAGCATATACCGACACACTTTTAATCACAGAGTTTTGTTTTGACAACTTCTTGTCTTCTGAAAAGATTTATATGAATCTGTAACCAAAGTTATTCTTTAAAGTATCATTTACTCGGTGTCCTAAAACTTACAAATATGTATTTTGATGTGCGTAAACTAATCTTAATTGTACCATTCTTCTCTTGATATCTTTTATGTAATTATAAACAAATCATTTTAACTTCTCGCATTATAATTTGTAATGAATCTATAGTCGTTTGCATTTTGCCCCTCCGCTAGGAGCTTGGCTAATCGCCAGCCACTCTTTTATCTAAATTTGCTGCAGCGGGAAACTAGCTTCGCTTGGAACTGGGATTCTCAGATGAATAAGCCGTCGAGAGAAGAATTGACAGAGGTTGTTAAAGTCAGAGATAAATATGTCTTAACGAACTTTAACATATAACACTACACTTAACTTTTTTCAGATTAGCTAACTTACTTAATCATTTCTAACCATCACACTAAATATTTTGTAGGTCACAATGGTTCATTTTAAATGGAAAATTTCGCCATTGTGAGTTCGTACAATATAGCCAGGACACTGACTATGATTATTAGTATCGCGTAATATGTATTGATTGTTATTTATATCCAAAGGCATTTCGGCGAGTACTTAATCGTTGCATTTAGTGATAGACCAAAATCATAACTAATAAGGACGGTAAAAACTGGCAAAACTGTATCCCAAATTAATTGACATTCCATTTGCGAACATCTGCAGGGCTCGCGATATTCATTGTTGTTAAAAATCAACGTTTATATGTTGAACTCATTTTGTTAAATAAGCTGTACGTAATACGAAAACATCAAATTATGCTTACAAACAAGTAAATTAAACAAAAGACCATAATCAGTAGTACCAATAAAGTGTATACTATACTTGAATTGAAAATACTCACCTCCTGTCTTGTCCGTTGTCCTTTAGCAACGCCAAGGAAATAAGATGAAATGGAAATTTATTTTATTAAATTAAAAGCCATAGTATCTCGTTGGTGACTCTCTCTCTCTTTTGTCGTGCTCGTTCTTGAGTTTTGCAAACTAATTAAGGAACTTGTTTCGTCCATGTTTCAACTTAATTCTCGCCTCTTCTAACGCTACACAAACAAATATATAAATACATGTACTTATACACAAATAAATTAGATTTACTTCTCGGCAACGGCATTCACTTAAAATGACAGCGCTCTACTCTACATTGCCGAGAAACCATTCTGGTATAAAAGTAGAGAAGAAGCCAACTAATCGTAAAAAAGTTAGCAATTTAAAAATAGAAAAAAAAAACATCACACATGATAAATGGGATGAGCGGATGAATTAAAATTGAAATTAAAACATACCCCGCCGATGGATGAACGACTGATAATCTGTTTAGGCTAGTTTATAATGACCTTAATCGGGGTTAATTCTTAATAAGCAACTGACACAGGAGTTCGGTTACAAAGCGAGGACTTTCTTTTACATGTAGAGGAAGGAAGGACCTCATTAAGTTGGACCTTTTGTTCGTTCTGCGAAAATGCTGCAAATTATAGAGAAGCTTTGTATTTGCACAAAAAAATGAAAGTTTTTGTTAAGGTGTGATGAAAGTTTCGTGAAAGTTTTCACAGCAAAAATTTGCCTGAACATCGTAACAAAAAAAAGCACAGCCAACCTTCCTTGTGAAATATTAAATAAATGTTTTTGTCCTTTTTGGCGGTCGCTCTGTAACCAAATTTAGAATTGTGCTCTAGGTTGTTGGTGGCCTACTTCGTTCAACTTGTTTGAGAAATTATTTGAATAGTTCTTATACAGTTACAGTCAAGACTTCCGTTTGTTTGGGAAAGTATTTATGGGCTGTGCGAAATGTTGCCGGGTATCGCTCTCTACTGATTTCGATTCCATTCAAATAAATCACATAGAAATTTTAGCTATATGTGTTTTAGTATCACTCTGGAGTTTATTTTAAGGCGTTACATTGGGGCGAGACGAAGTTCGCCGGGACCCCTAGTTTTATATATTTCTTGCGAATCTCTTAAGCTGAGAACATATTAGCACATTTAGCACGACTAGCAGCTGTGAACACCTGGAAAAAAAAAACACCATCGGCAGTCACACCTCACACAACTTATCTTTTATGGTTTATCACCCCCGCTCCCATCTATTCATCTAATTAAATGCCATCGTAAAGTTCAACAAGTGCCGTAAGGTGTAGCAAAGCGATCGAGTTTTAGTGTTCTCGCGCCTATATTCGCTACCTACAACAACAATAATGAATCTTTCACCGATCTTCACTCCATCATCATCATCACCGATAATATTTGTACATATAAATACTATGAGTAGGTAGTACACTTGCACCTGCAAGTAAAGTTCTTCATTTTTTCTCAAATCTCTTTCAAGTGATATTCGTGGTCCATAGTTATAGTTAATTGCGAAAGAAATGTACTAATAAGAAATTAGGCATTCGTGAGAGTACGGAGTATGTGTAGTATAACGGATAATTTCTAATGGCTTCAATTTAATTTGAAAGATTGTGCATCTAGGACTGAATTCTACATCGAAGTGGCCAACATGGCTGCTAGCTCACCCAACGAGTAAGCCGCCTTTCTAACAAACTGCGCCATAATAGGCGAGCTCTGCAGGAGGATACTAAAGTGGGTCTACAGTCCGGTTTGGAACTAGGCCACAACTAATACGGACCCCCAGCTGTTTAAGGTCGCCTTCTATTTGTGCGACAAAAAGCGAGCTCTTCCTCTACTGGGTTGCAAACCTTGGTGCATTATTTCCTATAGGACAGTGTTCAGTAATGACACATCTTTTGTAGCGTTTAATGTAGTCTGTCGATAAAAATAAAATTCTTTTAACGTTTCAGATGCAGCTTTGGCTAATCTGTTTTGTCGATGGACGTGCTGTACCTCTTGCCCACCCTTCGTTTGTTCAATAGAATATAGTAGGTTTATCATCTGAATACTTTCGGTATGCGGTATGTCCAGGCAATACTTAAAAATATTTTGCTTTCTGTTTCATTTACGGAAGGATCGCCAATGCAATTTTATATCAACAGAAATCGGAGTGATTGTGGAAGCATCACGCACAAAGCTGAATTGTGTGTCAAAATCGTTGTTCCTCGTAAGAAAACGCTGATTAATAATCGAATTATTTTGCAATAGGATGCACTCAAATCCGTTTAGATGATTCGACCTAGTTGCGGTTAATACAAAAAGTTTTTTAAATACAAACTCCGTATTTATAAGCCGCTGCTCAGAATTGTTTCGCCTTGCCAAGATGAACTTTGACAGTACGATGCCACTGTACATACTGCTTTATGGGTCTCATTAAGTCTCCCTTTTAAACTAAGCGCGCATATTATACTTGAAAACTATACGTTGTACTTTCATTGTTCCCATTGAAATCGCTAATAGTGGTATGCAACCATCCATAAATCAAGAAGCAAAACTAAATTTATATGACTCCTTTACCACCATATTCTGACTTCCACTTGAACAAGAGATAATAAAGCCAAGAAAAAATTAACGGCAAAAATTCAAATCCCACACCCCTTCCCACCAAACATTTTACAACTTACAAACTTCTTAATCAAATTGTGTAGCCCCCATTCTTAGGTAAAGTACTCACTCATTTCTCATCATTCTGCGGAAAGCCATTATCCAAAAATTAAATCCCCACATAGCGGGCGCAATGAGTACAGGAGTACATACCCCGCTCCCAGGCTGGAGCAGTATTCTCGATGTCAGTACTTAAAACAACGAAATCTACACAAAAGCCACCTTCAACTTAAACCATCCGTCGACGACAACGACAACGACGACGACGATGTTCCATTCAGCTATTCCATTTATCTAGAACAGTGTTGACTCTATCTTTATCCAGACCATGGGGTAAGTTTGCGACATTACTAAATGAAAAAACAAAAAAGAAAAAGAAACAAAATCTAAAAAAAGGAAATTATGTTAAAATCAAGAAAATTCCAAGTAGTAAAAATAAATACAAAAAGTGGAAAAAAAATACCCAAACGAAAGGATGATGGGAGTGAACTTTTAATGAAGTTTATATTTCGCATTTTACTTCGTTCTTTTCCGTGAGTTTCCTGGACTCATTTACTCTTCAGGAAGAACAAAAGTCGACAGCAACAACAAGAAAAAACTGTTTACATTATTTTTCTCTTTTTTGTTCTCATTATAAACGGAATATGGACTATATATATATATAAAAGAACCTTTGCACATATGAGAGAGATGAACAGAACATACTTATACTTATACCTATGTGAGGCAGGGATAAACACCGCGTTCATAATGCTCAAACACGGTCTCCACTGTTTCCGTTTTGGAATTATTGCGGAACACTTTAATAACAGAGTGCACCGTGGAAAATATGATGCGAAGCTTATGCATTTAATTATAAATATACCCCTGCAAAATAACGAATGTCCTGTTTGGAAAATCATTCGACGGGCTGTGTTTATTTATTTGTGAGTAGCGTCTCTTTTCAAACAAACGAAGCATACGCAAACGACAAAAATGTTCAACTCGAAAGCTCGTTCTTTGAGCGACAAAGTTTCTTAGAATGTTTACTTCGTCGGACGTGGTGCAAACGGGTGGGAGCTTTTTAATGTCTGGCAAAGCGAGCGGGGCTTAAGTTTGGTTAATGGGCATAGAAAATAGCTTGCATCATATTTTGGACAAACAAAGATTTACAGATGCGGCAAATTGTTTAGACTTTGTGGCGATCGCTAATAGGTGTGTTCGATGTAATGGTCAAGATTTTGTCCAAATCCTTATTAAAAGGACTGATTTGCTTGTCTATTTGACTGTGTGATATTGTTGCTTTTCAGGCACCTTGTTCGGATGATATAAGTGTCCGGTCATCAGCAAAGCAATAGATATTGTTACTCGTCATCCTAAGTAGATCACTATAGTCATCGAAACTTTAAGCATAGTGTCGTAGGTGGAAACTCTGGTCTATAGGTTGGACGGTCAAGCGCTGATATTGATATGGCAAGAGGCGACCACCATGTTAGCTGTATAACTATGGCTACGTTCACCCTCGCAGTTGTTGAGATTATAAACTCGAAGCTGTAGAGCCATTCCTCTGAAACCTGTAAAGAAACGATTTTTTAGGGAGATTCCAAGTCCTGGAGCATGCTTACTCTATCATTAGAAAGTTCTTCAGAGTTTTGCAAGTGCTGTGGCTTGTGTGAGAAAGTGAGGTGTATCTTGTGAAAGGCAAACTGAGGCGTATTTACTTGGGTATCTCCATTACAATAGCTTCTATCTACACGTCTATGGCCATCCTTTCGATTTTACTTCACTGTATGTTTTCAGTACCAAACTGCAGCACGCACTCGAAATGTTTAACGCCGAATTAAAAACGAGCTCTTATATCTATACACACGAGGTCCACGAAATCGCATCGGGTCGAATTAGCTTTGCTACAATGTATGCTAGATGTGCTCAAAGAGTAAGCTCTGTTAGCTCCAAATAAGTCCTGGTATACTGAGAACACACAGCATCTATGAAGATACCATAGAACTTTTCATAGCTAAAATAGCCGCTAACCGGATAGACGGAGAACCAACCAGGGAGTCAATTCCCGATCTGTGACTCTACGAAGTGATAAATTATTTATCAGTACAGTTTTTACAGCAGCTTTTCATTTTATCATTTTACGAGTACGCATTATGCGATTCTCGAACCAATTATGATAAACTGCTGTCAAATGTGTACTAAATGATAAATACCGTCTCCTAGGAGTCAGATGTGCGCACTATCCATAAGGCCGTGTAAGCAACTCCCTAAAGGCCTCGCGCAAGAATGTTTCATCGAGTGAAAATCTATTTTAAAGATTTGTATCGTCAATGACAATATCATTGTCTTGTTTTTTTCTACATTGCATTATCATATTTCAAATTATTATAGAATGAAATTCGATTTTTTGGGTGCGATTTTAACGCCGATTAATCGGACATCAAAATCCTAATACTGTTCGGCAAGCAAAATCAAGGCTTCGAAACACTCGTTCAGTAATTGCGACCGTGAATTTATTTTTGTTTTTAAACATTCCAATTGTATTACATATATTATTGTACCTATTTAATGAAAAAATACCCATACTTTCTTTTCATTTGTGTCATTGTTTAGGTTTAGGGGGAAGACATACCTTCGTAATGTAGCATGTAAAACAGAAGCATAAAAAATATATTTTAGGAAGTTAGAAAATGGTAAAGGGGCCCCATAATTACATTGCCTAGCAGCCCCGATATGGTTAATGCGGCCCTGTTTGTGCGCTTTCCGCTGTAATATAATTTGTTTCTTCAGTTTAAAATGAAATAATAATACGAGTAATTATTAAGACTTGTCGTCGCATTGAACAATGTTGATCAATTCGCTGTCTCGTTTTCGACAAAAATAATGTGTTTTTTTTTAATAACAAACTGTAAATTTTGCGACGTTTCCCTTAGAGAATGACCATATCCATTCGAATTTACAATATTGGGGAACACTTTTTTCAATGAATTAAAGTCGTTCATGGCACTAAGGGTTTCTGAAGCACTTTGCCCGCGGTTTCTTTTTTCGTTTCCATTGTAGGTCTCATTTGATTTTTCTATGTTTTTGACAGTTCTTTATAAATGAAACTGCTGTGATAAAAAAGTAATCATATGAACAAATTCTGACATTTCTTTTAATTTAGTAGATCGAGAATCGAATTAAGCGTTATATATGGCTTAATGGAGAAACATTAAGTTTTCGTCTGAAATATTCTAAATATCATTGTTGGTCGCCCACATTTTCAACAATCCAGTTCCTGGGCACATGCAAGCCCGAGCGGGTACGTACATAAGGCCCTCTTCCGCCTACAGCTGTGTAGTTTGAAAAAAGGGACTCAGCAAAAGGTTAAGGCTACTAAGGTTGCAACGAGTCCCAATAGTTTCTTAATTTTAAATAAGCGCTCGAAAAGGCGTTGGGGAGACCCTAGATGAACTTGTGATGTTTGTAGCTCTTCCTTGAGTAACCTTATAAGGCGATATACACAGCTAGCAATATTCGTAGCTTGTGACCTACGTGATACTCATTTTTATGGATTTTTGTAAATGTAAGTAAATTCTTATAAGGGTGCTGAAACTTAAATAGACCGCTTATTTATGACTTTAAGTCTAACATTCGAATGCCTTATGTGAACTTTAGTAGTGCATACCTTCTTTATTGTAATTCAGTTCCGAGTGCAATCAACAACTCGATATTTTCAAAATTTTATGCCCCCGCAGTTTCACTATGGGTTGGCATCGAGCAATCTTCTAATATTTTTAAATGAAGCGCCATTCTCTGCTCCACTTTTAAACAATTTTCTCTTTTCAACCGTTGCAGAAAAAGGAGAGCATTACTTTTACGGAAGAAAAAGTCAAAAATTGCCTACCCTGTGGCGTATGAGTAACATTTTTCATATTTCCACTCAACGAATCGCACTCACAGTACGCCTCAACCGCCATCACATGGTAACACAAAATCGAGTGAAAATGTGCTCCTTTGAAATGCACCTGCGCTACGAATAGCCGGAGTCTGCAATCTCCATTCAGATGAATTCTCGTTTGCAGACTCCGTCTCCTAAGGTTTCATGCTGGAATATTTCCATCGTAGGAATATCCACCACCTAGACTGCCATGTGTGCGAACAATTTTCCAAACATTTCCTCAGTCATAGTTCATCATCTCTCTCGGTCGGTAGTGGTAAACGGAAAAATCGGATACGGGCGTTTGAACAAGGAAGGCCCACTAAGCCTCAGACATAGGACAGGAAACAAAAAAAAAACCTTGCAGAAAAAAAAGGATAACGAAAAGTCCTTTAAGTCTACGGTTGTGTGTGTTTTCTTTGAGTGAAATACCAACAAAAGCAGTGAAAGAATACGAAAGCTAAGAAAGTATACATATATACAATTTACTCATCATATGGTTAGTATTTGCCATTCTTGATAAGTCCATAATGAATGTCCTGATTGAAAATGCAATTGCATTGTCTCATCTTCTATGTTTGCGAGTGTATGTGTGAGTGTCGGTGCAAACTGCAATCAAATCGAATTTGCCGGTATAATTTTTTTAGTCTTTCTATCGAAACAAAAGTTTGAAAGAAGAGAAAATCCTTTCAATTAGTGCTTACCTGCAGGATATATGACTTCCAGGAAACGGTGAGGGTGCAAAATGCAAAATTCAAACTACAAACGAAATAAAAAAAAATTGCGAAAAAGCAGAGCAAAAGGAAAACAACAACAAAATCGATAAAGTCCTATGACTCTATGAGGCGCATAGTGTTTTGTGCATATCCTCATCCTTAATTCTGATGGCGGCTGCCTCCTTCCGTGTGCATATTTATGTGCAATGACTTTTCGCAGCATTTTTTTTTTATTGTTTTTTTGTTGTCCACTATTCTTTTATTTCCATACTTTTCTTCGTCCCATTATTCGTGTGTTCGTTTGTGATAAGAAGAATATTTTTTGTTTTTCAGTTTCAGCGTGACACCAGACCGAGGCATGTGGTGCACATTTGTTTTTTTATTTCCCGTTCTGTGTGCGTGTTCTGCTCCTGCATATTCATATTCGTCTCTGTTAACGTGGTCGAATTTTGTTGAACGTTTTTTTTTCAATGAAAGGTAAATTTCGTCGCTGATATTGAAGTCCACTCGGTTTTGGAATCGATTGTGTAGTAAAATACTCGTGAGTGTTTGAACCGCGCGTAGTAAACGTGTTCAGAGATCCCCAACATACTATGTGGACCAGCACAATACAAACAATGAACTGTACAAATATTTAGCTCTGTTTCTGTGTGTGAGTGTTGAATGATGTGTGTAGGTGCAGCCACTATGTGTTGTCCTTTAATAGATTTGCATGCATGAACCGACTACGATGGCCAACAACGTGGTGAATTGATGTGTACTACAAGGGCAGACGCAATTTTCGGTAGTGCATTTTTGTTTGTGGAATTTAAAATTGTAATGCTATTCAGAATACAGGCGAGTGCATACGGATGCGTATTAAACAAATTTAAATGATATTATGATACGAATTTAAATTAATTTTCCGTGAGTTTGGGACAGTGTTTCGGCTCCTTAAATCAGTGAAACTGCCAACGGATTTGAGTAAGAAGCTTAATTTTTTTCGAATTCAGAAGATAACCTAGGAATTGAAAATGCAACCTAGGAGTTTGCTCATAAAATTAAATTAATATAATAGGAGGGGCAGCTTGTTTACCTTTCCATATCTGAACCGCTCATTAGCAATGCTTGCTGACCAATTAAAAATCGAGGACTCCGCAATTCACCCGTATTTTGTTCACGAAAATCTGGTTGACTTTTGAGAGACAGATCGGAATTGTTTGTGTGATTTAATTGTTGTAACTGTAGATTTTTTTTAACTTGGGTATTTATGAAATTGTTTGTCCCCAAAAGTATTTCTGTCTGATATAAAATACTTCAAACCTATTGGACGGATTTGGGTCAAGCTTCTTGCAAAAGATTCAGAAACCTTTAAAAAATTCGAAAAGATGATATAAATTGAAAACTGCAAGCTTATAGTTATAAAGTACAAACTATTCATTTTGCCTTGTTCTCGTCCTATAACTTTTCTTGTGATACTATTGTCTGCCATCTGCTCATTTTCATTGCGGAACATAGGTAGATATTTTCGTGTTCCGTTTTAACTGAAAAATGCAACTGGTCTTGTATCATTCCGAATGTGTAATTTTTTTCGCACAACAAGAAAGAAATTTACTGACTAAAATTTCGATAGACTTCTGCACTTTACTATTGCAACGAAAAAGTACAACAGAGTCAAGTGTTTGAATATGGCCGCATTTGATTAACTTTAGTCTGTTTTGGACTCTTAGGTAGCTTGCAGCTTTTTGAGCAGAAAGATGATTTATAGCTAAACACGATCCGAGTTTGTGTTATTTTTAAATCCGATAAGCTTTTTGTGATATAGGGTCTTGTAATCACAAAAGTGTATGATCGGACTTAAAGAAACTTGCCAGAAAACATTCGAAACTAAAATACATTTTTTTTGAAGCTCAGTTATAAACGCTGTGTTGAAGGAGTAATTCTAATTGCGAAACACTAATAAATTTGATGTTAAAAAATTTGCAAAACTTGGAATATGGACAAACATATGAGTTATACTCTCGAATGTTTTGTATATGGCGTTTCGATAAAGCTGTAGGTTTTGATTTATGCTGGCTTTACTAAATCTACAAACGGTATAAATCTAATCGGTATTAAGTTTTGTTAAATTTCTTATCTGGAATGCAACTTTTTATTGACATATTGCTCGATTGATCTGAGTGTTTAGTATTCTAGAATTTAAACTACTGAGTGAGGTTCGGGTTCAACCCCAGAATACACATACTTCATCTTCACCATTCATGGCGCAACATTCAAGAATATGAATTTCGCAACCAATTGCTTGTGTGAGTATCTATTTTTTTTTTGTGTTTTGAACTTTCTCCATTACGTAGTAAGAGAAAAATATTGTATTCGTACAAAATTTCGAACTCGAAATGTTAATCAATTCTGACATTACGATGATAGACGAACTCAAAAAAGTGAGTCCCAAAATTCTGTCCCATATAAAACTTTCATACCGTTTGATTTGTTCGAAAACGGCTCTAACGATTTCAACAAAGATTGATATTTAAGGTTAAGTAGGTGAGGTAAACATAACTGAATACTAAGTTTTCCGCTAAAAAATCGAATAACGGAACTTTTGAAATTTGGACATATCTCGAAAAGGGTCCATATGATTGTAACAAAAAATAATTTTTGAAGTTCAAGCAGCTCAGTTTTTCTTTGTATTATCGTAAAATGGATTTTTGAAAAAAGTAATATTTGAAAAATTGAGTTTTCCTTAGTTTACCTGAAAACGGCAATAACGATTTTGACCAAAATGCAAACTTAGAGTAAAAATAATTAATTTTCAAAATTATTGTTTCCTTATTATTTAATTCGAATCAACAAAAACGCAAATTTAAAAAAAAAACTGCTCATATCTCGAAAACCCCATTTTCGATATCGATAAAACTTTAAAAACCAAGTAATGTTTACATCACGAACAATAAATTGTACTCGGTTTACAGCTAAATAGTTAAGCAATAGTATTTTTCCAACTAAACATTGCAATATTTGGTACTGTTTTTTTCTGTCAATTTTTACAAAAACTGCACTAACGATTTTGACCAAAATACATATTAAAGATAAAATCAGTGGATATTATTTTTAATTATTTATATTTCCCGATCTATTGTCAAATATCTATGCTATATTTTTGTTACAATCTCCCACTTAAATAAGAATGCAATTACAGCTACGCAAAACTTCATTTTAGTAAATATTAGTTGTTTTTTAACCTTGTATTGAATATACACCTTAAAATAATTGCAACAACTGCCTTACACAATCAGAAAATCCCACTTCATTTGCACCCCCACACACGTCCATTGGAATATTCGGTTTATAACTGCTAATGCAAACTCAAAAAGAAATCTCTGAAAATACATAAATATCTATGTATAGATATCGGTCTAAAACGAACCCTACTTCCAATCATAGACGCCTTAAACCAGCGATACTAATATATTCCAGTCAAAATACATAAATATGAACTTACACCTCAGAAAACAGAAACTCTTGCTACACTTTGCCTTGTACTCAAAAATCGTATAAAATAGTGATGTAGACGCTTTTAACTCTTTAACCATAACTTGGGACAATTGCCTGTTACTGCTTCAACTTATAAAAAGTCACATTGTTATTTATATTTATGTACTGCCTATCAGATGAACAGCCCAAAAGTGAATTTTTTTTAACACTTCCTTTTCCTATATCCTATTCACCGTTTCTTTTATCTAGCATCGGTTCTCAGATGCAAAACAACAACAAAACTTTTGATGAACGAGAAAGTTTCGTTCGACCCGTGCAGTTTATTTAATTAGTTAAAGGGCCCCACAATTTTACGGCTAAATCGAATAGCTGTTTTACTTTCGGTTGTTTGTCAGATATGAGCTGGGGTAGTGAAAGAAGGCTTACGATGTAATTTAAATTTTCCCAACATACCAATCACTAAGACACAGCTCTCATTCTGTAAACGTATAACAAAATTCTTAGCATTGTTGAAGAAGTGAAACTTTATGAGGTTAAAATCAGAATGCTCGCTCACACTAGGCTTACCTGGGTTCAAGATTGACCGACTGAAGAAAAGAATCATCCCTTACCGATAGTATCCTAGAAAGCTCGTTCAGGTAATAGACGGAGAATTTTTCAAGAAATGTATTGGAGGCTTGGTCAGTGACATAGAAAGTTGTCTGCTCTAACTCCCTCATCACCGCAGCCCCTGTAAAACTCCTCTTGGGTCAGTCGCATTTTGTTGTGTCCCATTAGGATAATTGCAAGCATAGGGGGCACTTCCGGTCATTCCGCATGATTCTATCTGTTCCACCTTAAGAAAGTGATGGCCATAGTTTCCTTGTGGAAGCACACATATTCATGGCTGTCCATCTAGCGTTCGACTTTCTGTGGCCTTCTTCCCGCCCTTGGCTTTATTGTACAGAGCGAAATATACACAGAGGGACATGTATGTTCTAGAACACTAGCCGTACTAATTCATACGCTTTCTCATTGCCTGGAGTGCCTTTATGTCCAGGGATGCAGCGAGCAGTAGCTTGTGCTGTATTTCAAGAGTTTTGACGTCTTCCCAACCGCCTTTCACAAGCTTTGATTTTATTACTGCTAACCCTAAGTCCCAGGTATTTCGACGACCCCTTTATCGCACATTCCGTCCCTTCTCTTTTTGCTCCCAACGCCGAGACTGCGACTTCGTTTCATCGCCCTAGCACTGACCTTTCCGAACCGAGATATATGTAATGCCAAAATGTGTCAATTTAAAACGTACTTTCTACATTGAATAGATAGATAGAAATGTTATTGCTTTTTTTAAGGTTTAACATATTTTTGTAATTTAAACCAATGCTACCTCTTAACACTTTTTGACAAATATACCAGCACCCTCTCCCATTAGGCGCAAAAAAAAAATGCAAATAACTCACATTCCATCACTTCTTTTCACATCTATAGTCTATATGTTTTAAAAGTCCCAAACTCCTACAGCGAATACCTCATTCTAAACTCAACTCATTCATTCATTCAAAATGTATCCAAACGCATCGATGCAAATTAACAAATTTACCAAATTACTGCTACTTACCGAAAGTAAATACAAATACAACAAATACAACTTGTGTATAAGTTCGAAAGGCAGTCCACACATAACAAACAACTATTAACCCTAGAGATACAAAATGAGATTGGAGATTCCCAGTGAGCTGGGATCGTAAACGAACCACAAAACAAATCGACCGCAAAAATCGCGTAAATAATTACAAAATTCCAACTAGTGGTCTAATTAAAAGTACATCCTGAATGTCCTGCGAATGCTCGCACTTCTCTCGTAATGAATTCTGTTTTAACTCGCCAGTTTAAGTGGAATTCTATGAAAGGGATTCCGAATTCCAATTTGAAATTGAACTTTGTTTCCATTTCGGTTAAATCCTTTGTACAATGAAAAGTTAAATACGCGCTGAAAGAAAGGTCGACCAAAAACCCCGCACCCGCAGGCGAATAGATGTAAACTATAAGTTAAGACAATATGCTCCCAGCTCTGACCTCAGAATAGTTGAAAAGTTTCTTTAAATTGGACTCGAAATTGTCCTTGCCGCAGTAGGTACTCGTGTCGTTGCGAGGAACCTTCAAAGTTAAGTCTAGCATGCAGTGTAGTATGAAAGTATCTTTTTTCTTCACAAGAGCGTTTGTCTGTTACATATATGTACGGCCAAGAGCACATAAAACAAGTGTGCTCATTTCGGAAGGCAGATTTTGGCGATGGTGGTCCTTTTGGTCTAATTTTGTAAAATACAGAACTCTTCGAACTTCTAGTGAATAGGTAGTATTTAAATATTGGTGCAAATTATCTGGAGTGTTTGTGCGACAGAATTTTTAGTGATCAGAGTTGATGTGGTGAAGTTTCGTTTAAGGGACTTTCTCCATCCATTATGAACAGCTACAAATAGTATTTGGAAACACACTCAAAGAACCATATAAAATGTTTTTTTCATAGCATCATAGTCCTTCCTACAAAAAATATCTCCTACGGTAAGATCCACGCTGCATCAATGCACAGCGAAGTCAAACCCTGCTGGTACATCTTTTGTATTTAAATTGTGACAAATTGTATTCAAATTGTGGCATTATTCATTCAGCTTATGGTCGGACTAATGACTTACGTTAGCGGAGTTGCGCAAAAATCAATAAGCATCATCTGCACGGATACCCATGGAAGCCAGAGCTCAAATTTCGTAGCAAAGCAGACAGAATCAGGAACACTTCTTAGTTAGGTAAATGTGAATAAAGGATAACAGCACCCAAACAGCGAGGCAAGGTTAGGTCTACAAAGGAAAACATTTAAATGTTGCCATTATAAATTGTTGGCGAACGTTGAACATTCAGCCTCTCCCATACAGATGTGCAAATACGACTGCGAAGTCTGCATTGGACTTGAAAGTTCAGTATAGTTGCGGCTGAAATATTTCAATGGAAAGATAATAAGCACGCCTTTGTATTTGGGTTCATAGCCGTCGAAAGAGGAAATAATTCTCTTTGTCTGGTTCATTGAAAGTATTGCAGAGTCTGCACAATTTGTGTGTTTTCCATTCATTGAGTATGAAAGTTAAGAGGCATTTTTTTCTGCGGGTCTGTTTAATCCAGATTTATTTAATGAGGATAAGCTTTACATGCCCACCAGGCTTGACATTGTCCTTTGCGAATAAGCAAGGAGCACAGGTCATCCAGAACGCAGATCAATTCTGCAATAAAGCCAACAAAACTGATCTAGCAGTCGATTGCTGAAGGACATTTTGAATAGCTTCTTTTAGAAAAGGTCTGTTTTTTCGAACTTAAAGCTGCGCCACATATTCATCAGATTCCTTATAAAATAATTGCTTGGACAGCTGCAATTTGGTATGAAAGACTTTTTTTCCATCTTTTGCGTACTGCGATCCTGTGCACTTTTCTTCCAGGATTTTTTATTACAATTTGAAGAAGCAGCTCTTTTTCGAACTGTGAACCCATCACCGAAGTTATATTTATATTCGAAAAATGTTCAACCATTTTCTTGTGGAATATTTTTCTATTAGTTTGTAGTATTTCATTTTTCAGTAGAATATAATATGTACATGCAAACCTACTCTTGGATACAATAACTTTTGCTTTACAAATTGTTGTTTATCTAAATTTGATACGACACTTTTTTCGGTTTGTTTATTTTTCTTATCACAGCACTTTGTGTAAAAATCCTACTATACAGATGTATATAGTGGGAACACCAAACCAAAATGGCGCATGTAATACAAAAAAAAATAGAGCAAAGGATAAATGTAATGGTGTTGTCGCAAAAAGGTCCGGTGAATACTTTAACCTATTATAATTCGCACTCTCTATTCTGTAGCATATCTAAGATGGTAATTGAAGAATTTTTATTACTATCCAACAATCGAACATACCATTCAATAGACCCCCGGGAACGCCCTGTAAGTATCAATGAAAGACGTAATTCTTGACTAACATTAAGGCAAATACTCGTTCTGCTTAGAGGACGACAGGCACAAAAATTATCCGATGCGCATTCAATCGATGAAAGCGATTTTGCACGACGAGTAAGTTTTTAAATCGTTTGCAAACGTTTGAATAGCTGTTTTTTATTATCAGCGTGATCTGATCCGAATCAGATCACGAAAATAAAACAAAACGGATCATTGAAAAGTTTAATTTTGGAATTGTGGTAACAGTTGCTTTCAAAAACAAAACAGATAATACAAGGTATTTCAAACTTCATATAGCCACCAGCCATATTGCAAATATTAATCTCAATGTGACGTCACACAAGGCACAAAGTCAGGGGTGTTACCATATTTGAATCAAATTTGCATAATTTGTCTTTTCAAATATATTTTTGTGAAACAAATTTAGTATTTTATGTTTAAATATGTAACACATGAACAATATTTGCTGCTACCGCTTGAGTTTATCTTGTCATATTAAGGTGTGTCCAGACCACCGAAACATTTCAGAAATGGTTATGAATGTATCTGAAGCAAATCGGACATATTTTATAAACATTTATAAAAGATTTCTGAATTTTATTTACTAACCACCGTATTAATAAACACTGCGTAAAAGTTATCAACTTGTTACTCAGCAGTTACGTAAAATTTTTGTATACTTATTTGTTTATTAATACGGGGGTAAATGTTTGTTAAATGTTTCACCTTTATCCTGTTTTGGACGAGAAGAAAAAGCAGCGAGTAAAGTTTTTATTTTTGTATTTTTGATCTTGGCAATCACGCGACACGCGATAATTCAAATAATCGTATTAAGTGAATCACTTTCTCATTAGGTATTCAAAGCTTTTCTGGACATTTTTATTTTATTTAAAAACAAATAATAATCGAAAAACAGCGCTCACTTTCTGCAGATACTTGTAAAACAAAAATGATTTCCCATCACGATTGGGTAACTGTGAAACATTTCAAAAACGTTTTTCTGGTGTCCAGATCCAAACCAGCAAAACATTTCTAAGCATTTTATAAGAATTGTTTTGTTTAATAAGTGTTTTAGAAATAAATATGGAACATGAAGGTATTTAATTGTTTATCAAATGATTGGTTGGTCTGGACATACCTTTATAGAAAGAGAAAAAACAAAATAACTCGGAATACGGACAGGGACTTTATTCGAATGCGAAAAAAATCATTTTGTGTTCCATTTTTTAGTCTGGCAATGCGATTGTGTGGCAATGGCTTACAGGCACACCAACATTCAAGAATGAAAGAAACAACGCATCCGGAACTAGTGGAATACATTTTCAGATCATGATTCGTGATCTTGATGAGAAGCAGGATCATGTGCTGTTGTTGAAAGTGCATGTAAATCGATGATCTATATGGATCATAGCTGATAATAAAAAACAGCTAATGTTACAGTGGGTGTGTGGATACAATTTACATCACCTTTGACGAACAAAATAAATAAACAATTGGTGACCAATGTGGCTCCACAGTGATATACCGAATGACAATGACATGATTCACACACTCGGAACTTAATTACTATGTATCTGATTTTTAGAGAAGAACCTGGCAGTAGCTGTAGCCTTGAGGATCAAATGTTTTGCTGAAATCAGTATAAATTACCGAAAAGGGAAACAAATTCATGCGTTTCAGATCAAACCAAACATTATTGATTTGGTTGATTTGATTTGAATACGTTAATTTATATATCACCGAGGAGCCACTTCGTAGAAGGTAGACGTTATATATTACAAATTTACAGGGTGCGCCATCAATTAATAACTTTGAAATTTATCACCCAATGGAATGATCGAAGATTGGGCTGATCTCAAAAATATTACGAACTGTTTCCAACTTAAACTAAACAAGTCTAAATGTTTGATTATTTACAAGAATAAACTCGACCAAAGCTATTTTCCAAGAATACCTATACTTAGGAGGAACTTGAACTTGAGTATACATGAAAGGCAAAAAACTTGGGTATTTGGTTCGATTCTACCCTTAGTTAGGACTATCATATACGATTGTCAATCGGGAAGATCTATGGTAGTCCGGGAAACTTATCTTTGTCCAAGGATTTTACCCCTCAACATATTAAAATGCTCCCAGCCGGCCAATTGACATCGCCAAGACGGCTGATAACACGATTTGGGAATTTGGTGTGCATGAACCAGAGGACGTCCAAGTCCATGTCTTCGATGGGGACCATGAGTGTTGTGCACTAGCATACCAGTCTTACGAGCTTTTTGCACAAACTTGCATACAGCTGGCGAGGTAGGTGATTCATTTCGGCCAAAACTACTTTTCAAAAAACGCACTGTTTGAGCTAGATAGGATTCACTTTGGAAAAAAGTTTTCAATATTGCGTAAAGCGACTTATTACGTTCCGCGGAAGTATGATATTGACTTTCTGTCAAGATTTCGAGCGCGAAATAGCTGTCAGTGTCAAAATAGCCTATGACTTTAAAAGAAACCACTAGATGGCCCACCCTTTATAATCCCAAATGCTTCCATCACATATCAAGTTACTCGAAAAGCGTATTTGAATGTAGTTTGTATATGTATCTATAGCATATATATAACATATATAACATTTTAATAAACAAGGAACCCTTGTAGCTTTATGAAAAAATAAATTTTGTTACCTCTTCAAGATCGTTAATATTTGTCCCGCAAAAGTTCACCTGCACTAATTCAGAACGTAATTTTTTTGTTTCTGCTAACAGACAGTGGAATGCCTTACCCCTAGATATACGAAGACATCACGGTACCAAATATTTCGAAAAGATTTTATTCAGATAATAATTATTATTATTTGTTAATTTATATATTTTTGTTTTCTCTGCTCATAAATTTAAATATTGAAATTTAAAAATGTAGATTTTTCATCCTTCCAATTGATTATGCTTACTATTTTTGCTTATCTCTAATTGCCTAATGTAGTTCATATTTACTTAGCTTAATTAATTAATTAAAAATTGCATTAGCTTTTGCTACAAATGGACTTCAAGTCTAATGTAAAAGATATTTTCCAAGTCAATAGTGATAACTAGTTTCGCTTGTGGTCGAAAATCGACCCTACCTTTTATAAGGATGGAATACCTACTAAAAACGTACCACAATTTTCGATATTTATGTTGTTTTTTTATAAACGAAAGCGACATCTAGACATAGAAAAAATATTTCCCTTAGGAAATAAGTTTTACCATGATGAATTACATTTTAATACTGTTAAAAAATTTAGAGCACAACCATTTGTCAAAAAATATTTTCCATAGTGACATCATTGAAATAAAAGCGGTTGTCAACACACCTCGCAGATATAAATATTATATCCCCATGAATTAAGTTATACGCACTGTTGCTTACTTTTAGGGGAAGGCAAGTTGCACTCCTTGGAAAATAGGCTCTTATCTAATTTGATTTATTTGAATACGTTGCTATGACAATATGGCGACGGCAAATTGAATGTCACAAAACTGCTTTCAATTATTGATAATCTTTTGTATGAATTTTTAACTTAATTTTACCAGTCTTAATGGCGACCTATACCTACGATTTTTTGTTTGTGCACATCTATGGCACAGTACTTTTGAAATGATATAAGTTTCATTCTTCACAATAAATATGTACTAAAAAAGTGTACGGAAACTATGAATGTTCACGTATTAATATAATGACGATTGACTTGATTGGACATGTTTCTGAATATCTGAAATGTCAATTCAGTACAATTTGAACCATGAATCGCTTCACAACGAAGCAAAGCGCCGATATAGTGACGCTGTACGTTGAAAATATTCGTTCAGTTGTGTTAACTCAACGTTCATTATCATCGAAAATATCGTGGCCAACAAGCTCCGTTTTGCACCGTTTTATTATTCGTCGTCGATATTGGCCGATGGTGGCTGAAAATGTCTGCCCGCAAATGTTTGAGAAAGGTCTGGACGGTTACTGGTTTCAAAAACACGGTGCGGCACGCCAGACTGGACACCGCAGGTCAGACAATGCAGCTTCTGCAACGGAAATGTCAAGGACGTGTGCTGTCAAAAAATGACGACATTGACTGGCAACAAAGATCTCCAGATTTAAATATCCTCCGGGTTTATTTTTGTTGGGGTTGTTTGAAAAGCAAACAGGTCAGCAAACCTCAGACCATTGACGAGCTCAAGGCAACCATTCGTTAAGAAATCATCACTACTAGTCTGGCATGTATCTAATAATAAAACACGTAACTTTATTTTAATAATTTTAATGCGTCACTTTGAAATTTGGAGAAAAAAATTTATGTCGAAAAAAATATTCGTTTTCATGTAACATCATTAAAAAGAAAATGGTTAGTCAAGACATCAAAAAAGAAAAAATTAAACCTACCCACAGTAGGTAGGTAAATTGAATTCCTTAATGAGGCGCTCCATCGAAAACAGGTTCTAATCTTATATGACAGTGCCTTTCGAATGACATAAGTTTTATTCCATTTCATAATAAATACTAAAAAAGAGTTCGCTAACTTTAGATGTTCAAATATTGATATAATGATAATACCGCCCAACATATTCGAAAAGTGATGGAAAAAGGGCAAATTTTTTTTCAAATTGCTCGATGTTGTATTCAAAATTCACATACTGACATAAAAGATGGCGCAGCCGTTGTATAAAATCCAAGGGTTAAGTTAAGAGCTACGAAGGCCAATATCCTTCCACCTTCCTTGCATTTCCTCATATGAATTCGCATCCCCTTTCAATGACAAATAGTCAGTATTAATCCGGTCGAACATCTTTGTAAGTTCATACATTTGCTTCTCGCTATAAATCTCCAACATTAAATGGACGTCTTATCAAATAATTTGATCAGGTGCGTCGGTCCCGGTGATCCATCAATAATTTATTGTTGATTTTGCTACCGAATTTCCTCTCAAAAATTCATAGCTCTTTCAAAGCCATTCGTTTTGGAAATGTCGGCCAAACTGAGCCATCTATGCTGTAAGTTTCAGCTGACTTTAAAATAGAGAGCTTTTTCCAAGCACTCCTATAATGGTTAGCGATTTTACACCACCTCCAATCCAATCCAAGCCAGGCCAGTTCAAATGCACCCTCGCCATCCCCAAAAAGCTCTCAAAGTACTCCATCGTCCGTACATTGACGGCTGCTGACAACGACCTCCACCCTTCCACGTACCATCCATCAAATCAGTTTCGTGCAACATGTGCTCGACGATGGCGGTGGTATCGTGATTTAGGAGTGCGAAATTATAGAACGGTCCGACACAACGCAACGGTGAGAAATCCCTCTTGCTGCTCTCGAAAAAGTTGCAGAATTTTACTAAGTTGAGCAAGTGGGGTGCGGGACGCGGCTGGTGGATGGTGGTCGACGGCCGTGTGCTACTGTGGTGTTTATGGTGAAGAATTGAAAGTACATTGCCACGGCAGGATCTGGAATAAATCACAGAGCGGCAGTGGTTTATCTACAATCCACCTAGAACAGCACAGCAGTGGCGCGAGGGTGACGCAACAATAATACGGCCAATGCGAGTGAGTAACCGAGTGAGTGAATGTGCAAACCACTTATTTCCTTTTGCTTTTTTATGCTTTTTGTTTCCTTCGACTCGTTCGTCAATCAAAGGAAAGTCGAACACTGCTCGAATGGAGGCAAATGGACGGAAATTAATGGCCGACCGGGACGGGGGTGATGGATTGGAACAAGCTACACCGAACACCCATACCGGGGCCGAGGCGGCTCTGATTTCCATCATTAATGAGGCGCATTTTGTAAAGACGGATTTAAGGCCATCGCCATTTGCGATTTTGTATATGGGTGAACATTCGGCATGTCGAAAAGATATCCATTGCGGAATGTGTAATCCTTGAGTGCGATTTTCTTTCACGTGCGGTTGTGGTCGGCTAAGCATGAACATGGAATCGGGGATACAGGAATATGTAACATGCCCACGCTGGGTTGGCAGAATGACTTTTGCATATGGAATTCCATTAAAAAAAATACGCATACCTAGTTCTGTTGTGAAAATTACATGCTGAGGATATGAGGAATTTTCAGTTTTATTTATTTTGCAGTGTAGGATTGTAGCTCAGAAGTGAGTTTTTTACAGAAATGTTCAATACAATAAGGCGAAAGCAAATAGTTAAGAACCAATTTCACTGCCTTAAACACAACCTATTCGCTTTTTTTTTGTTGGGAAGATTATGCAGCGATGCAATGCTGTATGTAATTTGTTTTCCAATCTTTTGTGCACGGGTAGGTTATCAGGTAAATGGTAGAATTTCTGGTGGCGGTAGTAGTACTAATAACAGATTTGACGGTCAATTAAAACACAAATTACAAATTATCATTTTTAACCTTCACACCAAATATTTTCTAGGTCACAATGTGTAATTTTATATGGAAAACTGTGAGTTCGTAAAATCTAGCCTCTGAACAAAAAAAATGATTATTAGTGTCGCGCATAATATAAAGCTTTCAAGCGTTCACTGGTATACCTACACTATCATGATACTTAAACTTTTTTCCGTTTGTAAGGTATTTGTCGGGATAGATTTGAAAATTCTGCGCGAAATTGAATTGGTTTTTTCATTAGCATTGCAAAATATGGCGATTATGAGAAAATATGTGTTTAATCGTTATCCGCAGTCTAGAAGCGGAAAGCTAGGCTGATGCCTACAAAATGATTATTGGATACGAGTATAATTTCTTGCTTTTAGCTTTAAGATGTCTTGGTCGTTGGAATAGAATTTTGTTATTATAAAGTTCTATTTCGTATTTAAAGATCTTCGTACGTTTTCCTGAAGTTAAATAAACTAAAAAATTTATATAATTAGTAACTAGATCACCGCCAATGACCAAGAAGACGATTTCGTGTATGCGGAAAATTTTAATCGCATTTGTGCAAACACATACGGAGTTACACGGACCTCTACCTAGAAATCGAGCAAAAGTCAAAAAAATGGCATCTTGTTTACGATTGTTTTGTTTAGTGGAAGATTATTACTGGAGCGATTGCAATGAAATTGACTGCATTTGAAAGAGCAGAATCTCTCCTCCGATATCCATATCCTCAGAGGAGATGTTTAAAAAAACATCTCAGTTTTTATTATATTTAAGAAACTCCAATTTTGGGAACATATGCTTTAAATCGATTTACTCCTTTGGAAATCATGATAAAACAGAGAGAACTCATCTAAAAGGTACGATTAATGTGCAAAACAGCAGTATGTCTTGATAAATTATTAAATTTTACATAAGTTCGTTTTGCATGGAATTATAAACAGGGCTTTAAATTGCAAAAGAGGTGCCCATTAGTTGAAATATTTTTGACACCGTAATTTGATTTTTGAGAAGAAGTGGAATCAGGTTTTGATTATATCCCAGGCGGTTCTTTACATTAAGTGAGACATAATAAGGTGATATTTTCGACTTGGAGCACATGGTTCAAGATAAACTAAAATCGTTTGCTAAGATCTAGAACTAAAGTGAAATGCAGATCCTTAATCGGATATAGGGGCGGGAATTAGTTGGTTTACTTTTAAATAAATTTTTGCTTACATCTACAACTGAAGTGAGATCGAATCCTTAGACGGATATGAGGGCGGGAATTAGGTGGCTTACAGGTATATTGCGCACATCTCAAAGACTATGACAGCTTACTGTATGGACTTCCAAGATCTCCAAGAAGTTCCCACTGCTCTGGGCATATTACACAATTTTTAAGAACCTATATGACAGTCTAAAATGACAGGCTTTGTCGACCTCCTCTTCCGCCGGATATGTATATAAGAACGACAAATATTTTATTTTTTTCGAAACCCGTACAGTTTTGTAAGGTATACCATTATCTTTTAAAAATTATTGATTGACCAAACTTCAACTCAATCTCTCACGTTCCTTTTTAGTGTTATTCATCAATCACAAAATAATTGACATCTTCAAAGCCTTGATTGAGGTCAACAAAAAATATCAGTCATCTGCATTATCCTGTTTGGTAAATCTCAGCTTATAAAATCAAAAAAAAAAAACCTCAATAACGACCAAAAATAATTAATCTCCACTTTATATTGCACAAACACGAGAAGGACAAAAACAACTTACAAATCTATCCGGCTCTCAGTTTAATTGACTGCCTATGGCATGGTGATGGGATAGTCGTTTCGCTTAAGGACCCAGATACCATGCCAACACACATATCTTTTCGTAGCTCTCTGACCATGTAATCTTGTCCCTAATTGGGCTCCACTTTCAAAAGTCATTAAGCGAATGGCGAATTGATTTCTAAAAGTTGAACAGAAGGCCGCACAGATTGACTCGCACGTTCTTTCCTCACTGCGAGGATATTGTCTGACCAACTTTGTCCATGAAACCTATACATGTTTGTGTCCACTTTGAGTCCTATCTTCGTCCGCTTCCTTCCTCCATTTCTTTTGCTTTTCTGAGACTGATGGTTTCTTCTCTTCGGTATTTTTTTGGTGAGAGTTTTTCCTTTGCCGAAGTCGACCACTTGATCTTGATTGTCTTCGACTTCCGTTCAATTAAAGTGGTACAAGGAATTTTGGGTTACTCCCCATGATATGGTGGTGATGTGAGTGTGTGTCTGCTTAATTAAACTTGGCAAGGGTTTTATCTATGTGAAGGAGAAAACACTTTGCGAGATGAAATCCGGTGTCTATATTAGTGTGTATACGCCTTGGCTGTATAATGAGGAATGAAGGTTGTGCTGGGGATAACTCGAGGCGACGATTTGAGTGGTATCTGATGGAGTACATTGGTCACAGGGATGATGGAACATAATTTAAGGATATTATCAGTGAGAAAATGACTTTCTGTGAAAAGTCAAAACACCCACAGGTATGCTCAAGCGGATTCCTGCGTCGACACATTTGCCCTTGAGCTGTTTTAGTCTCTTTCAAACTGAAAGTCGTTACCATGCTGTGACCCAGGGCACACCCATTGCGAATTCCTTGTCAACACGACTACAACTTGTGAAAGTTATCAGCATTCCAGGTAACAATCGCTCGAAGGACTTTGCTTCATCAGATTGGGCATAGTACTTCACAGTTCACACTCTAGCCCACATTAAAGGAAGCCAGTTGAAGAACATCGATCACGTTTAAATTATTTTGAGTTAAGCCATCTCGCAGATGGATCCATTAATGTCAGCTAAAATATCCCCTTCGATAGAAACAAGACATCTTCATTGTTCCACTTGGAATTCATCTCTCCGTTATTTATAATCAGGATATTTATTATCATTCCACTTTTATTTGTACTTCTCCGTCCTCCCGCAGTTGCATACAATAACTTGGTGCGTTCTCATCCTGAGGATATGGGAAGGATTTTGAACTTTGACCCAAATGTTCACTTCTCTCTGCTGTATGATGTACTACAACTTGTCATAATTCATAATATAAATTACGCTCCCCCGCTATTCACGTCCCATGGCTTGGTATTAGTGAAAGTGTTCTTGTGTATGCGCTCCGTAACCCGTATGCACTACATCATCACCGGCTCAGGATAAAAATCAACATTTGCCGCTTAGAAGAAGCGCCCTGGCAAAAAAGGAAGATTACATCCATATGTAGCAAATGAAGTTTCTGTTCCCCGCAACTTCTGCAGATGATGTAGTGGAAGGGTGGACGAAAAAATGCAAGAAACCTCGTGTGTGATCTGTGATGTGACTTTTCCTTCTACGAAGTTTGTAAGGATAGCTAAATTGCTGTTGACGTTGTCAAGTATGAGGTGGTTTTATAAATCGCAGCGTTGGTATGCGTTAAAATGCCGAATAAGGGTTGGCCTTACACAACTGCTACATGGCAAGAATTAAGAGAGGAAATCTTTGAGGGCTTGTGGTTAATATGCGGCGGGGCTACACAAACATACCTTAAGTAACTTGATTACACGTGCACGATGCACATCCAACACATGCCAACATTTATGTCTGTGCAACTCGGTCCCTCGTTCGTTGCTGATGAGAGTGTACTTTGACTAGAAAAAGGATTGCAGGTGACGCATCGTGTGGATAATTTAATGGACATGTGGCGAGGTGTAGAATGAGTGCAGAAGGAGAATTTGCGTAAAGGTAAATGCCATTAAGAGCGTGCACAATGGAAAGCTGAGTGCTTTATGCGGCTTGAGTAGTATATATATATATGCAAGTGGAAGAGGGTATAGGGTTTTTGACCTCTATGCGCTCATAATATGGTAAAAGTTGCACCTGAATTAATTACTACCAGCTGACGTTGCAAAAGTCTTCCTTCACCTAAGTGGATCTTACAAAATGCAAATGTGACGAGCAGTACACCATACGAATATATACTGAAATATAGACAGCGCAAAACACAGGGACCCGAGAGATACCTGTAACAATGCAATATATCTGACAAATTCATATGCATATGCATCCTTTTACCGCATCCCCTATCTTTACAGGTTTAGTTTCGAAGGAACTATATTCTTGTTGTCCTTACCCAAAAAAAATAAAAATAACACGTCCCTAGTTTTGTTTTCAGGGAAAATCTGATATACGAGAAAGTTAATAAACTGCTTCTGCATTTGTATACTGCAGAAGCACAACTAAGTCGGATGAAGCTTTCTGGTTCGCTTAAGTTCATCTGTATTGGCCACGACTTGTTTTATTATCTCTAAGAGCAGTTTACTGCCAGCATTAAATTTTAGCTATATACTAGGAAAAACTTTTAGCGATGCACTTTAGCTAGAATCTTGTTCCTCCGCTATACTCTATACTCTGTCCATGTCTCCACTGTTTTAGCTCATTGAATAATTGAAAAACATTAAATCGGCGCTTAGCTTTAGCATTTCCAATAATAAATTAAAAAACCAAAAAACCCGACTGACTGTAAAAAAAAGAATTAAAAATATATGAACAAGACCCATTTAAGTACCTACCTATACCTAACTAATTGACAATCGGGGACTATATACCTACACAATCTAACGAATATAATGTATGAGTATTGAGTACCCAAAAAACCCAAATTCCAACTTATGGTTTTTTTCCACTGCGCCACCTCTCGCGAACGTCCGACAAACATCCGAGAGTAAAACTGTCATGAAGGAGCTTCGCAATAAGCCGTTTGGACCCGGCATAAAATTGTAGATCCCTTCCATTCGTCCCAAAAAACTCACACAAACGAATAATTGTGAGAAGCTAGGCCTAGGGTCCCTACAGACCTGTGCGCCAACTATTTATTTATTTATTTATTTATTGAGTACCCTCCGACTGCCAAATAGCAAATAGGTGCATACTTAAATGCGTCTTGTTCATATATTTTTAATTCTTTTTTTTACAGTCAGTCAGTTTTTTTGGTTTTTTAAATAAACTTTTTTTATTTTTAGCTTATGACACTCCGGAGAAGAATACGAATATTATGATACCTCACTCTTCAAAATCGGTCAAGCCGTGTAGGCTACGGTGCCCCGTAGGAACGTACATAGGATACGCGCGAAACACATAACACGAATTATAAGGCCATCTATAGGTATCCTGTTTTCAAATAATGTATTTAATTTTAAATCTGAGTTGTATTCGCAAATCACAATCCAAAAGGAAATGATAATAAAATGAAAAAGTTTAAAAAAATACCAGAATTCTAAATTTTTTAAGTTGTTTTTAGCCAAAAGAAAATAAAAAATAGGGGGGAAAATAGCTTTAGTTTCAACTACTTTAATTATAACTAAAGTCTGAAGACAACATCGCTTATGAGAATTAGAAAATTGTGCAAAGTTTCGCTATTTAGCGCAAAAAGTGACAATATACATGTGGATTCAAAAATTGTCCAAACAGATACAGGCGCTTTAAGAATATCTAGCTTTTTTCTTTTTCTTTTTTCGCTGGAAGGGAAAATCATCGAAAGACATTGTAGAGCTAGAACGCGAGGGATGCTTCTGCAATAGTGAGGGACTTTAACCCATATAAAAAACCTCCATGGTAGGTAGTCTGATATTTGTATCGCTGCATGAAGCAAAACATTTGCGCAAGCGAAAACGATTAAAAGTTTTTATTTTCCAGAATCCTTCAATAGTAGAATCAATTTTTCAATTGCTTTTAGTGGAAAGGCCTCGAAACTACTTTCGTCTGAAACAAGACTACCAAAAATATTTTTTGACTAAGCCCGAATATAAGGCACTTAATTTGTTTGGATTATCGCTGCTCTAAAGTATACCAAACGAGATAGGAACATTAAAGACCCTGCAAAGTTAGCATCCTTCCCCACCGACAAAATGTAAATCTAAAGAAACTCCCTCGAAGGACACTCATTCTACAGCAAACCGCACACATTTATTTTCCTCGAACAAAACCATCATGACAAACTCCCAATCACCCCTCAGAGTAACTATATGCCTTTACTAGAATCGCTTTGGACTCAACCAAGCCGTCCACCTCCACATATTTAGCCCGAGCCTAAGGAAAAAAATTAAACGTACCCTCAAACGGGTGTGCCAAACTAAACAGACATTTTATCAAAGAAATTTCCACCAGGTCAAATTGCTCTGGGAGAAAAGTTGAAAGCTCCTTTTCGGCTTCTAATTAAAAAGCCACCTCTTAGTTGAGGATGCGAACAGGCGAGGAATTATACAAGATAAGGAAAAATTAATTCTCTCAGGTTCCTGGCTCATCTTATGTCGCAGTAGGTACTCTCTTCTTAACTAATAATTGTATATGTATGGCTATGTCTTGCTCTGCTAATGTCTTTCTATTGGTGGGTTGTTTTTCGTTTTTGTGCGGTGTGAAAGGAAGTGCCACTTAAAGTCCTGTGCCGGGGCTGGCTTCCATTTAATTTATTTTAATTTTTCACCTACTTTTTCTTATCTGCAACTTCTCTTCCTGTCTTTTGTAGAGCGTCCTGAGAACGAGATAAGCTGATGATGAAGTGGATCCGAATAAGCATACTGCATGACGACAACTACAAATGAGATTATGTTAATTGAAAAGGGATACTCGGCGTATGTGAAATCTATTTTCAAACACGCAATCTAGATAAGACCACAAAAAGGACGTACCAAGAACCCACCTACTAGCACAACAACCCCGGACGACAATATAAGAAAAAATACCTATCAGGAGAAGCTGACAAACAAAGACAAAATCCCAGCCAATTGTTAGCAAAAACAACTACAAGGACTTCCAACCACTCAGGACAAAAGAAACCATCTCCGTATATCACTCATAAAACATGTAATGGAAAGCATTAGACTTCATAAAAAATGGATTTACACTGCCTTTTTAAGGCTGTTCTGATCCTGTATGCTGTTCAAGGTGAGTTATTCTATCATTTGTGTGTTTAATCCTATATGTGATACCGCACAGTTGTAGGTATGTGTGCGAGTTGTCCTTAATTTGAATACGAAACTGGGACATGAAAGTTTGTCTGGGTTTGCAAAATAAGCAAACAACGTGCTTTCCCAAGGACATTACACTACCACCGTCGCCGACGACGACGTCGCATGGGAGTACTACCTGCTACACTCCCGCAGCCTCGTCCGCTTCTTCGTGCTGGGTGTTTACCAATAATATTTATCCCGCCGTGGGCCGGTTGTAACTTCTTTCGAATTATTTCGTTCATTCAAGAGGGGGCCGTGAATGTGGCGTGAACATTGCGTGAATTGAATGTAGTCGTTTTTTGCGACGAAAAGTGTCTTAAATCCGAATAAACTGGCAGTTTATTTGGTATTTTCCGTTACTACAGAGAGGACCCTTTCCTTTCACGATTAAATGCTGGAAAATATGTTTGCTTAGTGGGTACACAGAGTAAGCTGGCAAGGGCGGGGGAACACAAACCGGGGAGATGCCTGTTCTTAAATAACAAAAAAAAGTGTTTCCGAAAAAAAATAAAATTCTTTCTGAATGATCCACTTTGATTTGAATTTATTGTGCTATGAAGCAGAGTTTTTGAGACAGGAAATTAACGGGATCTTTGGATGGGAGTTTTTTTTTTATACTCCAGTAATTGGAAACGCTTGATATTTCTTTCAGGCTCATCGGGGGAATATCAAGATTTTCCGAAGGGGCGCATTGTCTTTTCGTTGGGGTGGATATATTGATTGAATTGATTTCAATCATAAAGACGAACGTTTATCTGTGTACATCTGGGACAGGACCTCCGCGCAGAGTTATGAAAGAAGGTATGGATACTATAATTGGATTGGTGAAATGTTGAATTGAAGTCAAAGGAAAAGACGCTCAATTTGGCCATTTGCGACAACCTCTTGTTGCCAGGGCAGAGCAGTGTACTTGAACAGATTATTGTCCCGGCGCGGCACTGTTCGAGGTATCCGCAAAACTTCGGAAATATACAGGTCCAGCGCTGACATCTAATCTCTAATCCATCTAACTATCACACAAACTAAGAACGCATCTAATCTCGTATTGCCCGTTCACGGATTATACGGTTTGGCTTCCAAATCGCACACTGGCTTGTAAATGTAGGAATGTTGGAAATGTGTGATTGCTTACCGACCTTACACCTTGTCGATTTACACATAATACCTGCCAAGAATGCCCTTCTTACCGATGATGGCAATGAAGTCACTTACCTACTTACATATATGTGGCGGTACAGTTTGGGGTGGACCTGGGCTTCAACAAAAACCTTTTCCGACCAAATCTATTCTTGTGGCCCAGGTGGGATCTCAAGTCTGATTCAAAAAAAAAATGCTTGGTTCATAGTGGATGTCTTAGCGGACATCTTCAATGGGTGTGTTTTCGCAGGGATTTTTCCTGAAGAACTCAAATATGCTGATGTTATACTTTTATTCAAAAAAGGTTCTGCTGCAGAACTGTGGAACTACAGGCCTATTTCTCTCCTCCCTGTGTTAAGTACGATTTTACAAAATCTGATGAAAGACAGAACAGTACATTTTTTAGACATCCACAATTACTTCTCTACTGCAATTCTGTTCCCAAACAATGTCTTATCTTGATGGTAAAAAGTGTACAGCTGGATTGCTTATTGATATTACCAAAGCCTTTGACATGGTCAATCACATTATTTTAGCGGATAAACTGGAAAAAGCCGGATTCCGAGGTTTTATGCTTGACTGATTCAAGTCTTTTTTAAGAAATAGGTCGCAAAGTGTGAGAATTGATGAGATAAGGAGCGAAATAAAATTGTTTTACTTGGTTATACCCCAAGGATCTGTCTTGGGCCCAATTGTATTTCTCATCTACATTAATTCACTTCAAAGGTTAACCAACTGCTTTCGCTGATGACAGAGGCTTTTCATATGGTCAGTATAGTCCTTTAGAACTCGTTGCTGACGTAAATTAGGATGTGAATTTGTTGAGAATCTGGTTTTAGAATCACAAGTTGTTAATAAGCTGCAAAACAAAAATAATGTTTTTCATTTTGTCATCGTTACCCAGTGTAGGAGCAAATGTCCAGTTCCAAGCACCTGAGATTTCAGATTCACATATTGGAATTGTACCCATAGATCTATTTCTCCCACTTTTTGTAGTACTCTTGGTTGTAATGATAACTGTTTTCTTATCGAAGTTGTTAATGAATTTAAGTATCGATGCCAATATGAACTTTTCGAATCACACGGAAACTTTAAGGAAGTATTTCCGTTCCACTCTCAGATACCTACTTCTATTCTTGCGAAATCTCTGCTCCACAAATCTTCTAAGGAAAATCTACTATGGCCTACTCCTAGCTGCAATATGGAATTGCTTGTTGCGGAGGTGCTTATCTTAAGAAAATACATCCTCTCTCAGTTTTACAGAAGCATATGCTAAGAGAATTATGCCATAAACCTGTTGATAACCTAGTTTTCCTTTGTTCTGTGACCTAATAATTCTTGCTGTTCGTCATCTGTATTGCTTTAAACTATTGAAGTCGTATTCTTTATAAAATCTGGAAATCATAACTTTCGACTAATATCGAATTACAATTTACGTGGAAACTTTTCGTATTTGATATCTGTTCCACTACTACTACTGCATACCGTAATTTGTATTCCGTTTTATCATCATCCCCTATAATACTTGGAATCTTTTAAAAATGTCTACAATATTGGCTTATCAATTACAACTACGCTAGTTTAGAATCCGTTACTTTCGACATTCTGATATAACTCTTTTTTAAATCTCTTCGTTTTCTTTGATTTTATTTATGAATTTAATTGTTTTTTTCATAGACATTCTAAATATGGACTGCTAGTGAAATGTCATTTTCATATTCTTCTGCGAGAAATTATGTTCCAAAACAGCACAGTCGCTACTGTTTCACAGCGGATTAGAAAAGAAGCACATGCCACAGTCAAGTTTCAATTTCGTTTCGATAGAAACATGTAAACAAAAGAGCGACATCTTGTCCGACGAGACAATTTCCATAGTAACGTGTAAACAAAAGAGCGTCATCTAAGGAAAAGAAGCAAAGCTACATAGAGTGATTTCAAATAAATTCTGTAATGTTTATTATTTTGAAAAAGAAATCGAAAACAACAATAGTTTTCTTAAGTTATTTACTTATAAACTAAAAAAAAACCTACAGGTATTTTCCATGTATCGTTCAATCCCATTGATACTAAAACTAATATAATAATTAATACCTATCGCGGGAGGTGAGTCTTCGGTGGAATTGAAATTAGAACCGTAGTCAATTGTACCGACGTATTTCCTTTTGACTTCATCGCATCCCACAGTATGTGCTTCCATATAGCCAATTTATCCATCATGAGATACTCTTATTTTATCTTTCTAAGAATGTAGTTTTGAGATCTAATACATCCAATGACTTTTTAGTGAATCCAGCCATCACTTCAGTTTTAGAGCACCAATATCTAAAAAAATTGTATTTGAATAAGAAAAGTGTGAACAACTAGCTAAACAGAGATAATAAATAAATAAATATTTAGCACAACAGATTCATTTAGGTACCACAGGCCTAGCTCCTTAACAGCCATTCGTTTTGTGTGTTTTTATTTGTGTGCGACGAATGGAATTGCCCTATAATAATTTTATGCAGTTTATTTATTCAAGTCCGAACGGGCAATGGGCATATAAAGGGTGATTTTTTAAGAGGTTTAGAACTTTTTTTAAAGAAAAAACACAAAAAATTCGAAAAAATGAATGAAATATTTATTTGAATCGATAGTTTGAACCTTGAAATTTAATGTTTAAAGATAATTTCATGCAAATGTTGACCGCGGCTGCGTCTCAGGTAGCCCATCCGCTGAGTCCAATTTTGGCATACTCTTTCACACATATCGGCCGGTATCTCACGAATGAATGCATGGATGTTGGCTTCCAGTGCGTCAATCGAAGCGGGCTTGTCCCTATACACATTAGCCTTGGCATACCCCCACAAAAAATAATCTAATGGTGTCAAATCGCACGATCTAGGCGGCCAATTGACCGGCCCGAAACGTGAAATTAACTGTTCACCAAACTCGCCTCGCAATTGCGCCATTGTTTCGCGTGCTGTGTGGCATGTGGCACCGTCTTGTTGAAACCACATATCATGCAAGTCAAGAACTTCCATTTCGGGCAAAAAAAAGTTTGTTATCATCGCTCGGTAGCGTTCACCATTGACAGTAACGCTGCGATTCGCATCATCTTTGAAGAAATATGGCCCAATAATGCCGCCGGCCCATAAACCGCACCAAACAGTGGCTTTTTCGGGATGCATTGGTAGCTGTTGCAATGCTTCTGGCTGATCTTCACTCCAAATGCGGCAATTTTGCTTATTTACGTACCCATTCAACCAAAAATGAGCCTCATCGCTGAACACAATTTTTCGATAAAAAAGCGGATCCTCGGCCAGCTTTCCAAGAGCCCATTCACCAAAAATTCGGCGTTGTCGTAGGTCGGCTGGCTTTAGTTCTTGCACCAGCTGTATCTTAAAAGGCTTTACGCCCAAATCCTTCCGCAAAATTTTCCACGTAGTGCTGTTACAAAGGCCTAACTGCTGGGAACGGCGCCGAATCGACATTTCGCGGTCTTCTGTCACACTAGCTGATACGGCCGCAATATTTTCTTCACTACGCACAGTACGTAAACGTGTTGGTGGTTTAATGTCCAACAAAGTAAATTTGGTGCGAAATTTGGTCACAATCTTCCGAATAGACTGCTCAGAAGGTCGAGAATGCCGATCATAAAATGGAAGCAGCGCGCGATGAACATTTCGAACCGAGCACGAATTTTGATAGTAAAATTCAATAATTTGCAAGCGTTGTTCATTTGTAAGACGATCCATGGTTAAATTGCAAACCAAACTGAAGCTGTTTAACAGTGACACAAGGTACTAAACACACGTCAGCTGTCAAAACCAGTGTTGCCAAAACCAAACCAGCTAAAAAATCACCCTTTAGCTGTTCACTTGTTTTGTCTTTCGTATTGAATTCGTTTGGTTTGTGTTAAGAGCTTGATTTAATTGAGATCACAGTAGTAAAATATAAATTACGGAACTAAGTAGGTACTAAGACTAATGTCGTTTTCGATTTGGCTTTTCAGATTTTGATCTGAGATGTCAGATTTCTGCTGCCAAATCGAACATAAAATCCGAATTTTATTGGTTCTTGTGTGTATTCAGTTGGCCGCAGAAAATATTTGTTTTCACTTGCACTGGAAATCCATTTCAATTGATTTAATATAAAAAATCGTTTCTATAATCGAAAAATTAATAATTCAGTAAAAAAAAGCCCTTCCAACAATAAACAATTTGTCAGCTGTGTGTCATACACATTGGTATTAGTGAAAGTATGTGTGAAATCTGAGAAAAAAATCGAGATTTTTCTAAAGAGAGTCAGACCAAAAAAAAGATTGATTTTTTTGCCAAATCGAACATGAAAAGCAATCTCAATCAAAAAAAAACTGATTTTTTTCTCAAAAAAATGTATCTTTTTGCCAAATCGAAAACGACATAAGTAAAATATAGAAACATCTATTGGTAAATAAATAAACAAAACAACACTAACCAATCCTACATTAGTTCTCACTCTCTCAACGCATAGATATACTACATGCAAATTTGTAATGAAAGTAATCTTGGTCGGTTGAAGTTTATTTCGTTTTCAGCTGTAAAAGAGTAGCGCTCTGTATTTTTTGAACATGCGTGAAGTTGGCTACTAGCAGTCCATATATAATAAGTCAATTGTTTTTTTATTTATCCTGCTTTTTGTTAATTGAATTTTACTTTGAATAACTTTCGTTGTTTATGGCCACGTATTCGATAAGGTGCATGTTTCTGCACCATAAACAGCTGAAATGGGATAAATATAAGGCCTTGTATAACATATCCGTGCTTTTTAGAGAGCGAGTATGACTTCTTAGCCCGAAGAAACAAAGTTGGTCAATAGTGATTCTTCGATTGATCCCCACACTTGGATTAAAAAAAGGCTTTCATTACTTCGAAGGTATATCTGACACTGTGACGTTTTGCACGAGTCGCCCATGGCGACAGTCCTTTCTGGACATCAGCATATGTATACTTTATTTTTTCCTCGTTAATAGCCATTCTTATCTCGGCTGCCTCCATCGCAATACTTGCAAACGCACCACTGGCACAGCAGCGTTGCCAGTTTGGGGGTTTTCCCCCAGATCTAGGGGTTTTTTTGAGCGACGGGGAGAAATTATTTAGGGGGAAATCTGGGTTTTTTTATTTTCTTGTAAATGCGTTCAATTAATTTTGTTTGTAAGTGAACATTAAAAGCTATAAAGCAACGCAACACCAGGAAACCAAATCAATGCATCTTCCACTTCCAATTATGCCAATTCCATTCCAACGCATTCCAATATTCATTGGTGCCAGTAGCCAGTTGTCAGTGTGTTAATAAAGCCCTCTCTAAAGCTACATGCACCACACACTATTGCATTTGCGATGGGAGAAAGGAAGGAATAAATAGCGGGAGACTTTCTTTGTATTTTATCTCTTGCCAAAACCAATTTGTGAATGTTCCTGGATCGGGATATATCAATTTTACCCCTTCCGATGAAATGATCAAAATGTTCACATCCGAGTAAAAAATTAAGCCAACGAAAACTATATTTTAGGACTTTTTTCTGAAAGTTGATTATTTTTACTTATTGGCAAAGGTTTTGTTATTAAATCTTGAAGTCTGAATTCAATTACCTTTTTTTTTTAAATACTACATACATACGTCAAGAACAATCTTTTTAATTCTTGAAATTCGAACCTCTTCAATTTCTACACAAATTAAAAAAAAGCATTTAGTCTTGAATTTTACTTCTTGCTTTTAAATATATAATTTGAAAAAAATAAACAAAAACATATTTGGGCTTTTTTTTAAAAAATAGCTAAATCTGGGGGTTTTTCAAATTTGTATAGGGGAAACTATTTCAACCGTCTGGCAACGCTGACTGGCAGCTAGCTGCGCGTTCTGGAAATAATATCCAGTATCAGTTATACCATCAGCATAATATAAGTATATCTGAAAAGACTTTTGAAAAGTGGTATCTTTGACTCTGATGTTGGCTTCTAAGTTATGTATAATTGCATCAGTTGTGATGATAAAGAAATATAATTCTACCAGTCACCTTGTTTTAAACCTTAAACTTAAGAAAATGAGAGCGATATGTTATATGAAAGCGACATCGTAAATCAAACTTTGGATGTTCAGTGCCTCAGGATTACAGCCGACCGAAACACCGCCTAAAATCTAACTGTTTTTCAAAATACCGTACCGACACACAAATGCTCAATTCTGTTTTATTGGTTTGGTACTTTCTCTACAGTCTTTAGAACTTTTTAGCAGCAGCTCTGGGTGAAACGAGATTGGGTCATTACATTGGTGCAACCTTTCAGTTCATTGAAGATCACCAACTATTTTGGTAGAATTGCCCATAATTCCTAAATATTGTTTGTAAAAATTAATTAATTAACGCCTTACCAACCTTTCGAAAGATACTAGTATACCTACCCGAGTCAGTCCATTAATATCCAATCCGAAGAGAAACACAGCGAGCCGTTTATGGGATGTCAACATTTCTCACATCTATGAAAACAAATGAATACACTGTACCCGTACACGCCTCTTACGTCCTACCCGCATTATATGGGAATTTGTCAGCACGTATCACTGCTGGTTTTCCATTTCAATATAGATTTGGACATATTGATAACAACTTCTCTCTGAATAGGAAAAGTGGAAAAAAAAAACACGACAAAAACGGGGAGGAGAAAAATGGATTCTTCCACTCGATTCACTAATTGGACGGTTTTCAATTTCACATGAAAAGTGTGCATGCATAAGGAGCTGTAATTACCCATTCCCACTTCAGAATGCTAGAAGAACGTAGGTAGTGGTGGTACAAGTTCGGCTGCACACATATTTCCATTTTCACTGATGCACGATAAGCCATGAAGTAATCCTTCGGAAGCGTCCTTGCTATGCATAGAGATACGAGTACCTATACATTGGCTTTCCCTTTGGAAGGCGAGATTCATCGCATAAAAGCGCAAAAGTGCTTTGATTTTGAAATGGCGCTCTCTGACTGCATGTATGAGTTATCTGTTTTTTGGCATCTTGTGAATGCAAGCAATGCCCTCATGAATCGGAGAGTTGTCATGCCTGTCTGTATTCTATTCAATTTCACATTTTGTTTGCTTCTCCCCACTCAGTGCTGTAAATTGCCGAAGTATGGGGTGCAGCTGTCATCGGCAGTCCATATTATTATTAATATTGTCGTTCTCCCTTGGATCATTAAAAATTCCTTCAACCGAATGCAAAGGGAAAATAAAGTGGAATACTGTGTCTCTCCTCTGGAGGTGTATGGGGATGGGGGCTGTTTTCATGCATTGAAAACGTATCCTCTCTCATGGCATTGTATGAACACACAACCACAACCCCTGTAATCAGCTTCCCAGTAAAGAGTCTCATGCATATACTCAATATTATACAGCATTCTTGTTTGCATTTGCTACTTGCATTCATTTTTACCACCGCGCCATTGAAGACACAGAGCAAACAAACTTAGTCATGAAAAATATAAAGAAGAACAAAATGGTGGGGCGGCACGGACAGGAAACCGATTGTGGCCGGAAGCGGTATGCACTCATTAATTGTGGCTCAAGCAAACTATCGGGGAAGTACATTCACACCGTGAGGGTGTGTTGAACTTGGTCCATAGCTGCTGCTGTTGATGCGCCACCACCACAAGCGCTGGCAACAGCACTAGCTGTTGATACTGTTGCTTGGTCGTGCTCTAAATTTTTTTCCATTGAATGTAGCTGCTAGTGGGGAGGAGCGCGCTGGAATGGAGCTGCTGGGATAAACTCGTTGGCGTAGTTTGTGAACATATGGCTTCGACTTTAAGCTGGATTGTTACGAGTTATAAAACTCCAAAGGCGCGACGAGAAGGTATAGTCGTGTTTGGGAGGATCTTGCGCCCTTGGGCTTGGGCTCGTCAACAGTAAACGCTTTCATTTAGCGGAATGAAATGGCTCAAGCTGAGGTTGTGCAAGAGTTTATGACGAATATCAATGTTTGGAGTTATTCTGAGTTTATTACTCGCACTTGACGATGCATAATATTTAAATACTTAAGTCGGAATGGAAGCAAGAACTAACTGATCCAAAATGTACTTACCTGCATCATTTTCATTTGTATCGCCATATCTCGCAGGGTTGTCCACTTGGTCTTCCCAAGTTTTGCTTTTAACTTAAATTCTTCTTGTAAGAATGTCGTATCTTATATTCGACAGGGGATTGGATGTGGAGACATCTTCACCTTAAAGGTTTCAAGCTTAGTTTTATATAATCTCAGACTCTGACAGGAACCTCTCTGGTTCTTTAGTTGTTTATTTTTAATTTTTGTTTTTGTATAAGTAAATATAATCCAAGCAACACCGAAAAACTGGCAATGGGTATGCATGGTAGACCCGTTCTAGAACGTATGGAATTGAATTTTGTTTTCGACCTGCGCATACACGTCGTTTGGAGACAAAAATACCAGATTAACAGCTACGAAATATGGGAGACAGGAAATACGTTTATTATAGGTACTGAGATTTCTGTTATTTTCTCTCGGGAAGCGAATGCCTAATGTAACGCTATAGTGTATTTCGAATATCTCTCGAAATCTATATATATATAACCCTATATAGTCGAGTTGCATGCCATCAAAAGTCGGATTGTCTGACTTTCGTCGAGTGAACCCTCCCCATTTGCTGTCTCGAGTCCACACTGGAACCATTCTTTGCAAACCATACAGGTGGATCCTTTTTTAATATAGACAAATCATACTGAGACTCCCAAAGATAAGCTAAGTCAAAAAATAGAGACTGCCTGAATTTGAAGTCGTATTTAGCTCAGTTTGAATTCATATTTGTGCAAGTGTTATCCAAACGAACACACATTCTTGACGAAAACCAGCCTGAGGTGGGTTATTATTTCGTTACCGAGTGTGGTGGCTGTGTTGGGCAAATAGTAGTTTTTCTTAGCTCCTGGTCGAAATTTTAAGCTACATTCTTAAAAACATAGCGCTAGTATAGTACTAATAACAAATAATATAAATAGTAACAAATTTTAGTCTCGACTTTAAATTAAACTCACAATTGCGAAATTTGTACTGTGAACTACTAAAATTTAGAGTCGAAACTAAAAATGGTTATTGGTAAGTCCCATAGAAGCATAGGTATATAAATAGTTTTATTATAGTTAAACAAAAATTTCTTATTTTATTTCCGCGAATAAATATTTCGAAGTTTATCCTTTATTTATATGTTGATTACATTATTTGTTAACCATTTTGCAAAACACATGTTTTCGAGGTGAAATAAAAGAACAAATTTAAACATTTGGGAACGCATCCATCAGCTGAAGCAAACTCACCAAAATCATTACTCTCATTCAGTCTTTCTAGCACCCTCTCTTTATTTTGCCCACGAAGCATGGTCATTGTTTCCTTTTCTTTTAATAGTAAAATTTGTATAATAATAAAATAATTAACCTTCAGTATCAAAATCGCAGTTTGTTAACATTATAATGATTTTATTCTGGAAGTATTTGGAGAATTAATCTTGGGAAAAAGATTTCACCAATATTATGAGGGTATATTTGCGTCTTCCACTATTGTCTCTTTACTTACGGCGTTTTTGGGGGACAAGCTTCCTTGCTATGGCTCTGAAATTCATCTGTTATAGGAAGAAAATGTGTGGCAAGCTCGTCCTCGGGAGAGTGGGTGTATTTGGGGACTGCGCTCAGATCTGTTTCCATGTAATGGAGCTGACACATGAAAGTTCACTTTACCTCGCTCCCGATCAGTCTTTCCTCGGTGTACATGATCAGCTGTGCAGTTCATCTTTTTTTTGTTTTACAGCTCCACTGATCTTGTCACTCTTATTTGCTCAGCTGCTTCGCTTCTGCAATCACTGTTTAAACTTGTGATCCCGATGGATGAATGTTACTTCAGCGACTACAAGGGCAGAATGGTTACAACGCTGTTGTAGGAGCTTGCCGACTCGGACAGCTCAGTCTCAATACTGCATGCTTTTTTCTGTCTAAGTGAGAAGGGTCTGATCTCCTTAACCATTGAGGAGAACAAGGGTCACATATTGAATTTCATATAAATTCAATATGTGACCCTTGTGTAGATCGTCTTCTTTTATTTCTACCGTTGGGCAACATACGTTCGCCACAGACCTGCTAAGTGATGAAGTGGCCTTTATTTCTCGAATACGCAAACTTCTTTAACTGTGATTTTCCTTGTGAGTAATTTGGACGGCTCTACCCACTTATTCGTTGGACAATCCCATCCTCGAGTATGAGGAGTACATCTGAAGTCAGTAGACTACAAAAGATTGTCTCGAGAGATCCAGTTTCTAAGATCGGACTCATTCGTAATAGAGCGGGGGAGATGGTGGAAACACTGGATCACACAAATGAGGTCCTAATGGAGGTACACTTTCCAGGAAGCTATAAGTCAGATCAGCCCTGGGCTCCAAGGAAACAAGGAGCGAGCAGGATGGATAGGACGGAAGCAGATCGGATCGCGACACCAAAAGCGGTCAAGGGTGCGATAGCAACATTCTCACCCTTCAAAACTGCGGGGCCGGATGGTATATTTCCAGGTCTAATGCAATGGGGTATAGACGTAATTGCACCAAGGCTCAGGAATATATACGTTGCATGCCTAGCAATAGGCTATATACCGATAACATGGAGGGAAGCAAATGTGGTCTTCCTTCCAAAACCGGGAAAAAAGGACTACACCGAGGCAAAGTCATTCAGACCAGTCAGCCTAACATCCTTCCTGTTAAAAATAATGGAAAGGGTGATGGTGGACTATATGGAGAGTACAGCGCTTAAGATGTATCCTGTAAATAGTAGACAGCATGCATACAGGGTAGGCATGTCTACAGAAACAGCGCTACATCAAGTAGTACGCGTTGCGGAGGAAGAGCTAAATACCGGGGGCATTGCGATGACCACTTTAATGGACATTGAAGGTGCCTTCGATAAGATATGCTTTGAAAGTCTGAAACAAGCCTTGGAAAAACGTAGGGTTAACCAACTGGTGGTAAGATGGGTGGACAATATGTTGAATACAAGGGCGATTAATATTCAGACGGGAACCTCAAAACTCAGAGGAAGGGTTAGCAGAGGTTGCCCATACACTGTGGAATATCACTGTGGACTCTCTTCTCGGCAGACTCGAGGCGACGGGCATTCACACAGTGGGATATGCCGACGACAAAGCAATAATGGCCTGAGGCAAATTCTTGGACGTCACCGCAGATATCATGAGGAACGCACTCAGAGTGGTTGAGCGGTGGTGTCTGGAACAAGGGCTCTCCATTAATGCGGCGAAAACAGATCTAATAGTCTTCACTAGGAAGAGGAAAAATCTGGAATTTCGGCCCTTAACACTTTTCGGATCGGAACTAACAATGACTAAGAAGGTTAATTATCTGGGAGTCTATCTAGATACTGGACTTACTTGGAATTACCATGTTGAGGAGAAGGTCCCAAAAAGGGTACTACATCAGTGCAAACGTGTATGTGGACAGAGGTGGGGACTCTCGCCTAGGTCAGCATAATGATGATGATAACTAGACCCAATATCACGTACGCCTTGGTTGTATGGTGGGCGAAAGCCTCTCAGAAAACTGTGAGGAAGCACCTGGATAGGGTTCAACGTTTAGCATGTATGGGAATTACAGGTGCAATACGTACAACCCCAACATGCGCATTGGAAGTCATCATGGGGATATTACCGCTAGACTTATTTATTAAGAAAACAGCGGCCCAAACGGCACTTCGCTTGCATCGAGATGCGAAATGGCACAATCGTGGTACGATCTATGGACATAGGAAGATCCTGGAACTTGCCAAAGACGATATTAGGGAGCTAAACATGCCTATGGATCGAATAACAAGGGTGCGTATTATGGAAAGAAATCACAAAACTCGTATTGAGAACGGATTACTTCCAGAAAAAAGAAATGGTGAAATAGTGATTTTCACGGATGGATCCATGATGGATGGCGGAGCGGGGGCCGGTATCTATTCAGAAGAGCTGGAACTTGCGCATCACATTAGCCTCGGGAAATACAATTCAGTATACCAGGCTGAGATGATTGCTTTGCTTTATGCGTTGGACTACTTGCTTGAGTGTCAGGTGGAAGGAAGAAATATCCTTATAGCACTGGACAATCAGGCAGTGATGCATGGAACAAACAAACATCACAGCATCACTGGCACTGGAATGTGTACTTAAACTCAATAAGTGTTCATCTAAAAATGAAGTAACACTGACTTGGGTACGAGGACACATAGGGATCGAAGGCAATGAAAAGGCGGACTCCCTTGCAAAACAGGGGTCAACTGAAAAGTTGCTGGGACCAGAACCATTCTCTTCAATTGGCAGAGGAATGGTTGAACAGCTTGTCCACAAATGGATCACGGCAGAACACCTGAGAAGGTGGTCAACCGTGGAACAATGTAGACAAGCTAAAATGGCAATAAAGTGGCCGACCTGCTCCACTCAAAGAAGAGTTCTAAGCATGAGTCGAGGAACATTGAAATGGGTGGTGGCTTTGTCTACAGGACATGGTAATTTCAGGTATCACTTAAGGAAAATGGGCCTTATAGAGGATGATACTTGTAGACTATGCCTGGAGGAATCTGAGACAGCGGCACATATACTGTGTCAATGCCCGGCATTGGCTGGCAGAAGAATGAGGATCTTGGGACATCAATGGGTCGAGACCCAGTCGATGAAACAGATCTCCCATAAACAGATGCTAGCGTTAACACAAGGAATTGAGCCCAGAGAAGAACTGTGGAGAAATCCAGAGAGTCTCTCTGAGTAAGATTTACAGTGGTAGAGAGACGAAAAGAGACCCGACAATGGTGGTCTGATTCGATTATCTCTCGAAATATATATATATATATCCCATCCTTCCTGCTACTTACCCATTTCGAATTTTATGATGTGAGTTTAATGCTCACTACATAGTGGAGTTAGTTCCGAATCTAAGTGGGAACTATGTACACCTTTGTTAAGTGGACTTATTTCCCAATCAGGGCTGTTAACTGCCGTGGATTAATTTCCCTGCACCTTAAAAAAGAGTTCCTATATAACAGCAGGTTCCATATTACATCTTTTCCCCCCACACGCTACTTGTGCTCTCTCTTAAAACTGTGCATGTGTAGACATGCTTGCTCTAAAAGACAGCGTCGACAAAACTATTTACAATGTATAAACAGTGGAGGGCAACAGCCACAAACATATTCGGCATTTCGGGGCTGTTTTGCTGTTTTGTTATTCATAAAAATTATTCATATTAAGAATCACAATGTTTGAATTTCACAATCAAGGTGGTTTTCATTCACAGAAGGAATTAATTCCCGTGGACTCTTTATTAAGCCAAAACTGTTAGATATTTGGTTATGATATTACCAAATAGCTGCACGTTGCGCGTTCTCATACCAAATACTCAAATTAGGCTAGCACACGCAGCTTTCGACTCCATCATTTCACAGCAAAATGATTTATTATTACAGAGCGATATGTAAAACTTTTTTTCACTTTTTTTGCTGGTCTAAAACATTCACATAGCTTCGTGATTTTTTCCTCCAGATGTTTACAAAAATCATTAAGTTGTCGGAGTAACTATTTTTTAAGTAAGATTTTTTTTTAATTCCCTTGTATAAAATAAGAAAAGTAATGTTTTAAAAAAAATCAAAAATCTTATACCATGGAATTCGTACAGGAACCTGATATGGAACCGGATTCCATATAACCATTAGATATACATTTTTTTAATCAACAATGCTTTTTCTGTATGTCCTTAGCCCACAGTCATGCCACGAAGCCTAATAAAAATAGCGACCAAACCAAAATGCTATTAAAAGCGTATCAAGGATTAATATATACTGAATATTGATGAATAATTTTGAATGTCTTTATCTAGCGGGTATGGAAAACAAACATTGGAAAACAAAAAGAGGTTCTATATTCCCACCTTTTACTCTATACCCAAACTAATAGAAGGTGTTAGCAAGTCTCGTATTTCCACCTAATCAGCTTGGCTCTTTAAAATGCAGATAAAGTTCCATAGTTCTCGCCCTCTGCTCTGTCAGCCTTATTAACTGGCTGTTGGCATTATTCTAACTGAATTTAGTAACCATTTTAATGAACTATCACACGGCTTTGAACCCATATTACTAAAAATGGTACCTTAAAAATAGTTTTTTTTGCGTGTTGGTTTACAATCAGTCAAGTCAGACAAATTTTCATAGCTACTTGTGTTCCACAAGACCGTCAACTAGGTCCACTTATCTTTATTCTAACTTTCAACGGCCCTTAGAGAGTCGTCATACACTTCTTCTAAAAGTAATTTCTGCAGAACAAGACTCTTGCCAGCAGCAGCAAAACCACGAAGGATGTAAAAGTTGAATATTTTCATATTTAGTTTCGATTTGCGAAGCAAATAGCCCCAAATAAGCCACCAGTGAATGGGCAGAGGCTGTAGTTAGTTTCAACTGATCGAAAATTCTTTACGCTAATTTGATGAAATTACGATATGATGACGCTTGTTCGTGGGCTACTAACAATGAAATTTGCCCTTAAACCTTAAATTCGCATATATTCAGAAGGAGTTGGTCAATTACGATGAATTTAAATTTAAATGTTGCTCTTCGTTTTCTAAAAGAAATGCATACAGATTGGATGAGTATAACGTACAATTCGATACTTGTTTCCCGTCTTTTAAATAATTTTTTAAAAGCTGTTAAATGAAATATTTATTCCTCCAAAAACTTTACCAGGAAGATGAAAAGGATCTTTTACCGAAACGTGCTACCATGCCTAGAACCTGCTTGATGTATGTGCAAGTGAAGGCTGATCTTCGATTTCAATTAAAATTTAAATAGATTACAGAATAAATCTCACATTGGACTTCCAGCATGCAATGTGGTAGGGACCGCTTTAATCGTAATTGGATAAAGCACAATCCAGTTGTGCTGTATGCACTCTCGCCAGATAGGATTGCATTTTTGAAGAGCACTTCTTATTTTTGTACGAGCCAACGTTTCCAAAAGACTCGCAATAACATCCAATTATCGGTTTTATTTTACGGTTACTTGAGCCATTAATCCTATCAATTGCTACCCATTACAAGCATTACAGCATCTGCTGCTGCATCACCAATTCAAGCATCACGCGGCACCCTCACTAATAGAGCGCGTAAGGACTCTTTTTATTGCAAAGTAAAAAAAGGAAAATTTTAATTAAACATTAAAAAAGTGCACAACACTTTCATTAGGCGCAGCAACGTATACAGCATATACTTCAATGGGCTCCATGCCTCAAACTCATTTTTTAACTTTTCATTCAATTCGCTCTACCATTGGATGTTGCAAGGTTAACACGCGTGCCTCTAATGTCCTCGATCGCATGCGGTGTACAATTGTACATACTATATGCTTGCATCAGATGAACGTGTAAACCCTCAAGTGCGCAACATATATACTGAGCGCAGCAGCCTGTGCAGGGGTTAAAAGAGCTGCAAGAGTTGAACCGTGTTTGCCAATTTAATGGCAGCAAAACTCCCTCTCCACTACTATCGCAGTGTCACCACCTACAACAATTGCTGCATCAGGAACAAAACATCGCGCGATTGCATTTCATTTTAGCTATGCAACTAACAAGGACCTAAGGACGCTCCGTTACTGCTGCTAATAAGTGTCATCATCCCGAATGCGCGCACGTTTTCCGCGCGCGTTGTCATTAAGAACGCACCAGGCGGGGTGCGAAATTCACATTCCGCTTTTGTTTTCCCATTGCGGGTGATTGTTGGCAAAAAGCAGGCACGGGTGGGCCAGAAGAGCAAGAGACGAGCTTTTGTGTTCCACCAAAAATGGAAATAAATCGCGGGAATACAATCCGCGAATGCAAGGACTTGAACTTTGTCTCGCAGCAGGTGGTCTCCAAGGACACACACGTTGGTGTATTTTTAAATAGCCTTCCTGCGAAGGTACTTAATTAGTGAATTGTGAGAAGGCGCTCAAACTTCCTACTTTTTTTACAATGAGTCAACCGATGCATGCCATAAGGATGAGGTTGTCGGGAGGCAGTCTTTTGTTTATTGTTTTATTCTTCGTTGCAATCTTTTTCATTAACAGTAATGCCCACTTTGACGATTGGCATGGAGGCCTTTCACAGCTCTCACACTTGAATGTCAGATATTAATAGAGTCCTCCATAAAGAGTATTCTCTGGTATACTCTTTTGGTCACTGCTAATGCTCATGAGTGTCAAAGTATTTAGATAGTGATTTGTAGTGTCGCAGTTGTCTACTCAACTCGGATGGTTCTGAATAAATACGAGAATGAACGGCTTATTCCACTTTTATTGCCGGTATAAGTAAAATGAATAGTGTAAATACTTATAAAACAGCAGGCTAGGACTATATTTATTTAGCTTCCTAGGGTAAGAACCATAAATCAGTTTCTCTCTGGTTGTCGTGGGGTGCGAATCGCTTAGAAACATAAACTCTTACAAGATGAATTGTTCGGTGTGTTCTCTGAAAATTGATCGCATCAGTACAACAAAAATAAATTGCATTGATTGCAAAAACTTCTTCCATTGTGCATGCGTGAATATCACTGAAGAAGACGCCAATTACTTTAAATCAAGTGGTAATGCTTTTCGCTGTGATAAATGTGCAGTGCTAAGACGCCGCTCTTTACATGCTTCAGTGCCGGTGGTCTCTAATCGACAAAACAGCAGCGCTCTTCTATCATCTAACGCTAATATACAGCAGGAGGACAGAAATAACGCACATCCAGCGGCTGATGAGTCATCCAGAATCAACGTAAACTGCGAAAGTGAATGCACGCTTCAGATGATATATGCCAAGCTTTCTAAGTTAGAAGAAACAAACAATCAGTTTCTACAACAAATAAATGAGTTGCGAGCAGAAAATACTAAGCTCAAATCAAAAGTTAATAACTTGGAGAGTAAGCTCAACTGGCAAGAACAACACAGTCTCAGCGATTCCATCGAAATTGTGGGTGTGCCTGATGTCAACAACACTAATGCAGCTGAGAAAGTAAAACAAATATTCTCTAAAGCATTATCCATCGATGTTCTAGATGACAAAACCCAGAAATGCTACGTCAAGAAAGTACATACGAAATCTTCTCCGTCAAAATCGAAATCGATCATATGTGTAAAATTCTCCGATCTTACAACTAAGCAGCGAATTATGTGTGCAAAGAGGACTAACAAAAATAAACTCAATACACACGTAACTGGCATCTGCGGAATTGTCAACAACAACAGCAGTAGCAGCAGCAACAGCAGAAAAGGTAGCGGTACCGGCATTTACATCAACGACTCACTGACAAAGTACACTTCAGCTCTCTTAATGAAGGCAAAAGAAACAATGAAGCAGAAGGGCGTTAAATATGTATGGTATTATAACAATCAGATTCTCATAAGAAAGGTTGAGGGGGGAAAGGTCATGTCTATTAAATCATTAAATGATCTTGCACTCATTTAGTGCATTACTTTCTCAAGAAAAATGAATTTTGATAACGATTTAATCGATGATCTTTCTTCCCTTATGAGTAATCCATGTATGTCCAACTGTGATAATGTTTTTACAAATATAGTTCCTACTGCAATAGCAAGTTTCTTATTGTGCACCAGAATATTAGAAGTCTAAGAGAAAACTTTTCCTCCCTTGTTACACATATTGATTCTTTTGCGTGTGTTCCAGATATTGTTTTTGTGTCTGAAATTTGGATATACCAATTTGAGAAAAACGACTACAATATTCCCGGGTTTAACTTTTATGCTAATACGAATGAAAATTACGCTGCAGGTGGAGTTGGTTGTTTCGTGAAAGAGAACTGCAAGATTCTTGAGGTCTTATGTGTTCATTTTGTTAGTGCAGATGTCTTGAGAGTCTCCATTGAAATTAACAATGAAGTGTTTGTTTTTTTATGTGTCTATAGGTTGCATATGTTCAATGTTTCAATATTTATAAAAGAATTTTCTGATCTCTTGGCTAAGGAAAAATCTAAAAACTTTTTTTGTAGGCGATTTTAATATTAATATTTTGGATGATAGTGAAACCGTTTCAAGCTACCTTGCTTTACTAGCATCACATGGTCTAACATGCTTTATTAATGAGCCCACTAGGACTGTTTCGAATAGATGTTTAGATCATATCTATGGGCGTTTCAAACATGTTGGGTATAATAAGTGCGAGAAATGTATTTTTGATTTGATGATTTCTGATCACTCTATGACTGGACTCATAATTAGTGTTTCTAAAGTTTGTAAAAATCCAAATTCATCCCAAAGAAGAATGAAGGTCAACTTCTGTAAGCTTAAGAACAATCTGTTTTATGAGTTCTGGGAAGAGGTATATGCTTGTAGTGATGCATCTACTGCTTACACATTCTTCATTGACTCCCTTAAGAATCATATTTTAAGTTGTTCCTCATTACTGCCCTCCAAAAAGTTTGTGAAAAGACTAAAACCCTGGATATCTAGTGAGTTATTAAACAAAGTTAAAGGTAAAAATAAACTTAGAATAAAATGTAATAAGGATCCTAATAATTTGGGCTTAAGAAGGAAATACAAAAAATTGTGTGTCGATCTTAGGAAGGAGATTCCTAATTGCCGAGATAACTTTTACCGTGCTCAATTCAGCTCTGCGAAGGGGAATTTAAAAAACGAATGGAAAGTAGTTAACAACATTCTAAATAAAGCGAATCTTTGGAATCTCTGTCCGGCGATTTGTGAATGTGGTGAACCATTGCAAAGTAATAGTTTTGTTTATCAGCCCATAACTCCTCTTGAAATCCTTAAAGTTATTGGTACTTTAACTAAATCGAGTTCTGGTGGAGCTGATGGCATATCGAGTTTTACACTAAAACAAATTGCATGTTTCATTGTGGATGTATTGGCTGATATTTATAATCGTTGTGTGTTTGAGGGGATCTTTCCTGATGGTCTAAAATGTGCAGATGTCATACCATTGCATAAAAACGGTTCTTCTGCTGAAATCTGTAATTATAGGCCCATTTCTCTTCTTTCTGTTTTCAGCAAAATATTTGAAAAGCTTATGAAAAATAGGATATTGAGTTTTCTAACTAAAACCAAGTTCTTTCATCCTGTTCAATTTGGATTTCAAAAAGGAAAGTCGACGGAAGATGCACTGTTAGAGTTTTGTTCTCAAATTATGTCACACCTAGATGGAAAAAAATGCACGGCGGGCTTATTTATTGATGTAACCAAAGCTTTTGATATGGTTAACCATAAAATTCTCTTGAGAAAACTGGAGAAATCCGGATTTCGTGGTTTCATACTAAATTGGTTCAGGTCGTATTTGAAAAACAGGTCGCAACAAGTAAAAATTGGTGAAACAAGGAGCAAAGTTAATTACCTTAATCTAGGTGTACCACAAGGCTCTGTTTTGGGCCCCATTTTGTTTTTAGTCTACATCAATTCAGTGTTTTCTCTTGATTTCAAAGGATCACCTACTGCCTTTGCGGATGATATAGGCTTTTCTTATGGTTCAAACAGTCCTTTAAACTTGGTGTCTGATGTAAATTGGGATCTTAATCTTTTGAGACATTGGTTTGCTGAACATCAATTAGTAATTAGCTCTAAAACTAAAATAATGTTCTTCAACTTATCTCACTCGGCCAAATTTGAAGCAAATGTGTTCTTCCACGCACCTGACTGTCAAAGATACAAACTGACTAACTGCAATTGCACGTCCGCTCCTTCCTCTCAAACTTACTGTAATAGTCTAATCTGCAGTGATAAATGCTTTTTAATTGAAGCAGTAGACAACTTTAAGTACTTGGGACTCAGCCTGGACTCTAGAATGAGTTTTTCGTTTCATACAGATATATTGAAAAAGTATTTGCGATGTTCACTTCGATATTTTTATTACTTGCGAAATATATGTTCTACTAAGCTCTTAAAGGTAATATATTACGGAATTTTCCATTCCAAGCTGCAATATGGAATTGCTTGTTGGGGAGGTGTGTACCTAAATAAAATACATCCGCTGCTAATATTGCAGAAATATGTTTTAAGACTTATATGTCGTAAACCTCGTAGACATCCTAGCTATCCTTTGTTCTGTGACCTGAATATTCTTCCTGTTCGTCATTTATATTATTTCAAGGTATTAAAAACGTTTTTCATGAAGTCTGGTCATCGCAATTTTCGTCTCATTTCCACTTACAATTTACGTGTAAACGTCTCTAATATGTTATCTGTTCCCAATTTCCGCACCACTGCTTATCGTAATTTTTATTCTATTTTGTCTTATCGATTGTTTAATAAACTCCCGCAGTCTATCAGGGCATTATCAATACCTGGATCATTTATAAAGCAAATTAAAATTTGGCACTTCCGATTTAACTATATTGGCTAATAATAGATTTATTTCTGATATTCTGGTTTAATTTAATTCTGGTAATTTTTAACTTTAGTTTAATTTTATATTAAATTTATAATATTTTTGTTAAAATTAAATTTTTCTTTTGTTATAGTATCTCTGTGTTCATATTGTATTTTGCATCTTGCCCCTGAATCTTTCGTTTATAATTAATGTTTTCTTTCGAACTCCTGATTTCATTTTGTTAGTTTTTCTTAAAGGGTCACCCCACCCAAAACTTTTTTTTTATGTTGTTTAAGCCAATGATGTGGCATTCAACTCTATTTTTATTACACTTTGTATATAAAAGTAAAAAATGTCACTTACTTTTCTTATATGTTCCTTATTATTATGAATACTGTAAAAATTATAAGTCATAAAACCTTCTTGTATATAGGAACCATAAGAAATAAATATTATATCTATCTATCTATCTATTGGGGCTGTGAACTATGCAATAATTTTTGGAGTTTTGTTTTATTATACCATCCAATCCAGTAGACTTGACTTGACAGTGCTTATTGTCCAAGAAAAGAAGCTGAGTTACACCGACTTTGCCGAGGTTTTAGTTGAACTTGTAGATACTTGAGATGTGGAAATCCTGTTGAAGACTTAGGGATTTTGCACTAGAGGTGGTTCAAGAGCCATCTACTCCTAAAAGAGCTAGGCATTTACTCCTAAACTGCAAGGATCATTCTGAGCCTCACACAGAAATGTTTATCGAAGTTTAGGACTTCTATTGAATATGCCTGCTGTTTTCGTATTACGGTGCCAATCGATTTATATGTCGTTGCTTCAGATGACAGTTTTAATTTCGCTCATTATTTAGGGAGCTGTACTAATGTTTCTTTTATTTATTCATTGAAAACTGCCAAAATCAGTAAGGAAAGTAAGAGATGCTATTTATTAGCTTTATTCCATCCCGCCTACATTACGGGAAGTGTTTGGTATTTTTTATATTTTCATGCTAATTTTAACAATTTTGCTGTATCGTTTCAAACATATTTACAACGCCTACTTCTCAAATTGGTCTCACATGTGCAGAATATTTCTTATTATCTTAAACCAATTTGGCGAGTTAAAGGCAGTGAAGCCAGAATAAAAATACGTCTTGGCAAAAAACCTTGCAAAATAAAATGTAGGGTTCAAACTCAAACGCAAAACTCCTTGCATAAATCATCTTATTATACCTACCGCCGACCTAGTGCTAAAGTTAAGAGCTTTGCATTAACCCAAACCCCATTGCTACTTGTGTCATTTGGCAAAAATGTGCTCAAGTTCATGAATATTTTAAATACCAAACGGAAAGTGAGAAACATTCCCGTGATGTTACACATTCCCTGCTAGTGGCAATCCACCTTGTCCGAAGTGGCCGTTCACCTTGCTGCCACCCCACAGGCAGCCATGGAATATGAATGAATACTTCATTACCCAAAAGTCGTCTTTCACGCTACGCAACAACCACCACTAATTCTGCGTCCTTTTCTACGCAAATGTATTCTGGTTAGCATGCCCTTACACATACACCACAGAAAATCATTTAAAATGCCTACCATTGGTAACGTCAATTCAAATATCCATTCAAGGATATCAGCATCATCTAAGCGGGAAAGCATTAAAGGAATTGAGGCACAAAACATCCACCATCTCAACAGAATTTCTCGCAATAAAGTCGCTTCACTGCCTGCTCCTTGCATTATTCCTTCGGATATATCGATTCCGATGAGAATTGAGTTAGCTTAAAAGTTAAAAATGAAGGAGGCGCTACAGGGGACACAGAAGAGTAAACAATTTTATTTGTTTTACTTTTAGGGGAAGAAGGATGCCGATTATGTCATCACTTTATACAGAATATACCGAGGCATTAAGGGGTAATGAAAAATCCATTGAATTTAATTTTGCACAGACAGATGAGGAAATCCTCTTTCATCCGAAAAGAGTTCCTTGAGCAATATTCAACAAAAACGAACAACAAGTTAGTCAATAAAAACTACCCCATGCGGGTGGACTTCGTTTCATGTCGCACAGCCAGTATCCAAATTGTGATCCTAATCCTCTACACCTAAGCCAGTTTCGAAATCATATTAAATGAGTGTTTCTTTATTTTTTTTTTTCTCGTTTCGTCCATTTTATGTGTACAGCCTATGTTAATGGACTTGACCTACAGGGACCAATATTTCTGCACGAGCCGCCGCATAAAGTTGAATTTTCAAATAACTCCGGAGGTCTGATAGAATGCTCGGGTCATGGAAGTCCACAGCCAGAGGTAAGTGGGGGACGATTAGTGTTTGATTAGGGACATCGGGCTTTTATTTTGTTTTGCTCAGTTGCGTTTGCTTTTAGGTCCATTTAAATGTAGACTCAGCTGTTGATGGGTGGTAATTGATTAGAGAGATTTAAATGTGATGGCTATTTTTTTCCTTGGTGCTTTTCAGATCGAATGGACACCTATACCACCGCAACAGGACTTGGTTTTTACCCTATCAAATGGCAGCCTTATGTTTTATCCATTTACCGCGGAAAAGTATCGCCATGAGCTTCATTCAACGGTTTACAGGTAACATATTTTAATTTGTACAGTTGAGTGTATTCGATTATATTATTCTAAAAAGCAGATCTTATATTATTTACAGTATTATAGTGTAGAATCAAATGCGAATAATATATGCTCTTCTCATCATACCAACCTTTATATGTGGGAAAAGGTTTAAACTTCCGGCATGTTGGCCTAGGAAGAATTGTCCTGCAACTCCCTGAAAAAACAACCAAAGTGATGCGAGAATCTGTTACAAATATCTTGAGTCCCTAACCACGTAACTTTTCAGACAAATTATGGTCGAACAATAGACCTCCAAACTAGCAACTAAGTGCAAAAATCACACGAGTTTGAAAGCTTAGTCGAGTTCATTCTCCACAAATGTAATGATAGCTGACGACAACCAAGGAAAAAACGAATTTGTCCTGACGATCATTAGCTGTTTTTTATTATCAGCTATGATCCATATAGATCATCGATTTACATGCACTTACAACAACACCACATGATCCTGCTTCTCATCGAGATCACGAATCGTGATCTGAAAATGTATTCCACTATTTCCGGCTGCGTTGTTTCTTTCATTTTTGAATGTTGGTGCGCCTGTAAACCATTGCCACACAATCGCACTGCCAGACTAAAAAATGGAACACAAAATGATTTTTTTCGCATTCGAATAAAGTCCCTGTCCGTATTCCGAGCTATTTTGTTTTTTCTCTTTCTATAAAGGTATGTCCAGACCAGCCAAACATTTGATAAACAATTAAATACCTTCATGTTCCATATTTATTTCTCAAACACTTATTAAACAAAGCAATTCTTATGAAATGCTTAGAAATGTTTTGCTGGTTTGGATCTGGACACCAGAAAAACGTTTATGAAATGTTTCACAGTTACCCAATCGTGACGGGAAATAATTTTTCTTTTACAAGTATCCCTGCAGAAAGTGAGCGCTGTTTTTCGATTATTATTTGTTTTTAAATAAAATAAAAATGTCCAGAAAAGCTTTGAATAACTAATGAGAAAGTGATTCATTTAATACGATTATTTGAATGAAATCGCGCGTCGCGTGATTGCCAAGACCAAAATTACAAAAATAACAACTTTACTCGCTGCTAATAATCCCACCACATTATTTTCTTCTCGTCCAAAACAGGATAAAGGTGAAACATTTAACAAACATTTACCCCCGTATTAATAAAGAAATAAGTATACAAACATTTTACGTAACTGCTGAGTAACGAGTTGATAACTTTTACGCAGTGTTTATTAATACGGGGGCTAGTAAATAAAATTCAGAAATCTTTTATAAATGTTTATAAAATCTGTCCGATTTGCTTCAGACACATTTTATAACCATTTCTGAAATGTGTCGGTGGTCTGGACACACCTTAATATGCCAAGATAAACTCAAGCGGTAGCAGCAAATATTGTTCATGTGTTACATATTTGAACATAAAATACTAAATTTGTTTCACAAAAATATATTTGAAAAGAAAAATTATGCAAATTTGATTCAAATATGGTAACACCCCCGACTTTGCAAGTGAAATGACATGTACTTGTGTGACGTCACATTGAGAATAATATTTGCAATATGGCTGGTGGCAATATGAAGTTTGAAATACCCTGTATTATCTGTTTTGTTTTTGAAAGCAACTGTTACCACAATTCCAAAATGAAACTTTTCAATGATCCGTTTTGTTTTATTTTCGTGATCTGATTCGGATCAGATCACGCTGATAATAAAAAACAGCTATTGTTACACGCAAGATGTCCCCTGCTTATAGTCATACCATACTAATGGTCATCCTAAATTTATAGTGTTTGAAGCCGTCATCAAAATCTTGCTCTAACGTTGTTTGCAATGCGCTAGAAATAATTTAGAATTTAAAAAAAAAGTTCTTCCTAAAGCGACCCATGTACTTACTATGAGTTTGCAACACATTGAAGCTATATGCACAAAACTGTTATGCGACGCAACCTATATGATATAGATGCAGTGGCTTTGTGGTTAGTGTGTTGGACTACTAAGCGAGGGGTCCCACGATTGATTCTCAAAAAAAAAACCCAAATTCCATCAAGGTTTTTTTTTACACTGCGCCACCTCTCGCGAACGTCTGACAACCATATGAGAGTATAACTGTCATGAAAGAGTTTCTCAATTAGCCTCGTCCCAAAAATGAAAAACTCACACAAAACGAGAGCTTATGAGTAGCTAGGCCTAGGGTCCTTACAGACCTGTTGCACCATCTATTTTTGTTTTTGTTTTTTAACTATATGACAGCCAGATTCTTGTGCTATTGATAAAGGTGAACACGTATAAATAATCAAAGTTTTTGCATAAGTTGTACCAAATGCAAATATTTTTCCGGAAGGCTGGACTACATACTGAAAGCAGGGCTCTCATCGCGTAAGACGACGATCGTCTAACGACGTCGTTTCGACGATTGTATTGCTTCGTGTATCACTAAAATGGTTGAATCGTCTGGACGACGTCGTTTTGGACGATTCACTAATGCTTCGTATAACTCATTGAACTGTCAAATACAGACGATTGAACGATTGCTATTTTACAATCGTTTCATCGTTTTTGGTGCATTTTTTTCAGTTTTAGTTAGGTCTGAGAGAAGTATAAAGAAATAATTAAAGGAAGACACATAAGTATGTTCTCTTTGGAGGCGACTCGCTCTCATACAAATTGTAAAAGAATGCCCTCTTTGCAATAAATAAATAAATAAAAGGGTAATTGCTATTTTTTGGAATATCAAATGGATTTCATTTATTGGTTCTATATTTTCATACATTTTTAATGCAATCATAAAATTGCATTCATTGATTTTTTTAGAATTCGCCCCTTAGCAATAAAGATTCTACTACCTAGCGATCTATTTTTGCATTAAATGCCCAATTCTATGTCAATCAATGGCAACGAAGAAATATAAACAGATTCAATATATAAAGGTGGTATCAAAAGCGAGCTCTTAAATTACAGGCCTATATCAATATTGCCGATAATTGAAAAGTGCCTTGAAGAGGTCGTAACAAAAAGGCTTCGAGATTTCATAGATAAAAATTTGATCATACATACAAGTCAGTACGGCTTTCAGAAAAATAAAAGCACTGGTAAACTTTTAGGGGAATTTGCCAATTGTGTTAACGAAGGCCTAAACAAAAGCTACCATATACTTGTGTTGTTCGTGGATTTCAGCAAGGCTTTTGACACATTGAACCATGATAAACTAATAGAAGCACTTGAAAACATTGGAATAAGAGGTCTGATGGCAGACTGGCTAAGAGAATACTTAAACAACAGACAATTCTGTGTCAAAATCAACCAGACATGCAGCCAAAAGGAACGCGTGCAATATGGAGTCCCTCAAGGTTCAAAATTGGGTCCGCTCCTCTTCATTTTATACACCAACGAGTTGTTAAAAGTATTCAAACAGGCCATCCCATTCGCGTATGCAGACGACACGGCGATAGTAGTGCGGCACAGGTCTTTGCATACGGCAACATCAATTATGCAGGAGGAGTTTGATGACGCAGTGAAATGGTGTCATGATCACGGTCTAACGATCAACGCCTTAAAAACGAAGATGATGCATATACGAAATCCGCAGTTCAAAGCTACTCATCAACAAATTTTTTTTAGAAATGATTCCTGCAGTAACTCGGTTAGTTGCCCGAATGAGATAGTGGAGAGATACAAATATCTTGGAGTCACTATAGACAGCAATTTTCTGTGGGACACGCATATTGACGAGTTGCGCATGAGCCTTAAAAAAGCCTTATACGCCCTTACCCATCTAAAGTTCCATGCCACGACGTCTGTGTTAAGACAAGTATACTATGCCTTAGTAGAATCGAAATTGAGGTATGGAATACTTGCATGGGGAAACGCGTCGGCAACACACATAAACAAACTTAAGAAACTACAAAACAAAGCACTAAACAAGATAAGTGTAGACTATCGGCGAAATGTTGTTGAACAAGTAGGGGCCAAAGTTCTCCCAGTTGATGATATTTTTAAGATGACCCTTATACTGGAGTACTATGAAGATACTAGATTCATCAAACCAATTCAACATGGGATCAACACAAGAAGACGGGCACAAGATATGCTTCAAGAACCTCGATTCTACAACAACTACGGAAGAAGACAGCTGAAATGTAGTATACCAGAAGTCCTCAATACACTTCCACAAGAGTTAAAAAACATCACGAACTTAAAAACGAGGGAAAAAAAAATAAAACACTTTTTTCTAAACAAGAACTCAAATATGTAACTAATTTAATATCAACTAAATCTCATTCTACTCTTTATTTTTTTTTTTTATTTTTTCTTTTCGTAAATATTAATTAATTCTTACTTGAAATTGTTTTCATTTAATGAAATGTAGAGATTCATTTAAACTAAGCTTTCTAAAGTTAAATATTAAATTTTGAAACTCAGTCTTCTGCAGAAAAGCCTCTATAAGGCTTCGCGGAAACGCATATCCATTGTAAAATATTCTCTGAAAATAAAAATGAATTGAATTGAATTGAGTTTACAGTCATGTTCAAACTGTTTAAAATAAAAACGTTGAACGACACGACGGAACGATGCGATTGTTATGATACACGAAGCAAAATTTTGACGACGTCGTTTAATACAATCGTTTGGACGATGATCGTCTTAAAAGTTACGCGATGAGAGCCGGGCTCTAATCACGTAAGCACAAAACGATCGAACGACATCGTCTCGACGATGCTTCTACTTCGTACGTATACCCACCAAAAAACGATAATCGTCGAAACGATTTAACGATCGTCGTTTTTTGTTGCTTCACGTTACTAATTCAAACGTCAAATACTCTCGTCGAAACGATTCCATTGAACGATGGTTATTTTGCAATCGTTTAATCGTTTTTGGTGCAATTCTTCAGTATTAATAAGGGCTAAGAGAAGTATAAAAAAACGTATGTTTTCCTTGGAGGAGACTCACTCTTAAAAGCTGTAAAAAATGCATTCCTTGCAAAAAAAAAATGGTGATTGCACATTTTATACCCTACACAGGAAGGTATATTCACTTTGTCATTACATTTGTAACGACAAGAAGGAGTCACCGGAGACCTCATATATATTCTGAATCAGGATCACATTCTGAATCGATTTAGCCGTGTCCGTGTCTGTCTGTCTGTCTGTCTGTCTGTCTGTCTGTCTGTCTATCTGTCTGTCCGCCTGTCTGTTGAAAACACGATAGCGTCCAAAGGAATTGACATAGGCGAATGAAATTTGTTGATAGGACTTCTTTTTATCGTTGGTATTAAAAATGGGCTATGTCGGTCAAGCAGTTCTGGTACCTCCCATACAAAACCAATATTTGAAAGCACGATAGCGTCGAAAAGAATCTACCTAGGCAAGTGAAATTTTGTGAGAGGACTTAGTTTTACTGTCGTCAAGTTGGTATTAAAAATGGGCTACGTCGGTCAAGTAGTTCTGGTACCTCCCATACAAAATCAATATTAGGCCCGTGTGTCTCTCTGTGTGTTGAAAGCACGATAGCGCCCAAAGGAATTGACATAGGCAAATGAAATTTTGTGAAAGGACTTCTTTTTATCGTCGTCAGGTTGGTATTAAAAATGGGCAATGTCGGTCAAGTAGTTCTGGTACCTCCCATACAAAACCAATATTAGACCCATGTGTCTCTCTCTCTGTTGAAAACGAAAGCGTCGAAACAAATCGACCTAGGCATGTGAAATTTTGTGGGAGGACTTACTTTTATCGTCGTCAGGTTGATATTAAAATTGGGCTATGTCGGTCAAGTAGTTCGGGTACCTCCCATACAAAACCAATATTAGAAAACACATGTTGAAAGTACGATAGCGTCGAAAAGAATCTACCTATGCAAGTGAAATTTTGTGAGAGGACTTATTTTTATTGTCGTCAAGTTAGTATTAAAAATGGGCTATGTCGGTCAAGTAGTTCTGTTACCTCCCATACAAAATCAATATAAGGCACATGTGTCTCTCTGTCTGTCGTTCAATGTATTTACGTACTGCCTCACATGCCTAAAACTTTGCATAAATTGTATGCAGTGGAGGGTATCAAATCATCGGCCAGGCAGATGATAACACTTTTACTTGTTTTTTTATTTCAAATGAATTTTATTTATGTATTTGTTTGATAATACAGTAATGCAAATAGAAAAAAATGCGTTCATAAAATTGCATTTATTGAATATGTGACCATCTGTCCCACGAAATCAATTGGACTTTTGGTCGGTTCTTGCACACTGTTGGGTATTGTTTAATACCTGTAGACTTTCACTAAACTTTTCACTTCCTTGTTGGTTGAATCTGTCTTTATCACACTACCAGCTGTGTTCGACGTCCTTGATAAAGTGTTTACTTTAATCTTGACATCAGTAGAGGCCTCCAAACTACCTACCATTTTTGCATGAAATCCCCGATTCCACAGTAATAAAAAAAATAAAAACAAATTTCATGTATTTTTTGATTTTTTGTTGTCAAAGTTTGTTTACAGTCAACTTCAAACTGTTGACAACGAGAACGATGAACGATTCGATTGAACGATGCGATGATGATGTCATACAAAGCAAACTAAAAACGATGTCGTTTTGTTCAATCGTTTCGACGATAATCTTAATATATACAAATAAGTGACATTTTTCGTTGTCACTTTATAACTCAAGAACTGGCTCACCTATCCAAACCAAATTTTCAGGGTTTGTTCGAACTATTTAGTAGATGGTTTATGTGAAGTTTGCACAAAATTGGTCGAGTGGTTCTAAATTTATCACATTTTTTGTAACAAATGAATTCAATAAATGGCGGGTCATTTTGTTAATGGAGATTTCTTAGACGGGGAATTGTGCTGTCAAATTAAAAGTAGAATACTTTAAAAGAAGAGTAATTTAATGAGTTGGGAATAGAGTTCAGTATCCGTTGATAGTGAACGAGTCGAAGCGAAGAAATTTCTTCGGCAGTGTGATTTCAGCCTAAAAGTAACGTGTACTTTTATCAGTTTTTTGTGCGCTGTCGGTGTTTCATGTAGTTGGCAGGCTTTATTTGAATTAAATTGTCAAACGCATTTACACAAACGGTAAGTTTTGAACTGTTGAAGTGATTACATGTATGTGTGTTTCTTTATTTGAAAAAACATATTGGTGTGCATACGGGTATTTTATTATTTTGTAATGGATTATTTTATTGACATTTTTTTTATACATTGACAACGTATGCAGTTATATTGGTACAGGGTGAAATTTTGGTGGTTGTTTTCCTGCAAAGAAATGATTTAGTAGATCGGAACAGAAAATTGCATTGGCACTTGCATCTTCGGGAATTGCTGCTACATTATTAGAAGGTGGTCGAACCGCACACTCTGCATTAAAATTGCCATTGAATGTACAGATGATTGAAACTCCAATTTGCAATATTTCGAGAAATTCTGCAATGGCAAAAGTTCTGCGATTAACGTCAATTAGTTTATGGGATGAGTGTACAATGGCGAATAAAAAATCACTAGAAGCATTTAATCGAACAATGCAAGATTTACGTGGTAATCAACAGCTTTTTGGTGGCGCTTTGATATTACTGTCAGGGGATTTTCGTCAAACATTGCCTGTCATTCCTCGATCAACTCCTGCTGATGAAATAAATGCCTGCTTGAAGTCATCAGCTCCTTGGAGATATGTACAAAAATTGACACTAAACATTAATATGCGTATTCACCTACAAAATGATCCAGCTGCCCGTGAGTTTTCAAAACAATTGTTAGAAATTGGTGATGGCAAAATACAAATCGACAGGACCAATGGATTGATCGCTATACCGAAAAATTTGTGTACTATTGTGCAATCGATAGATGAATTGATTGAATGTGTTTTTCCGAATATTCTTCAGAATTATAGAAATCATGATTGGTTGAGAGAACGCGCCATTTTAGCACCAAAGAACATTCATATCAATGCTATTAATTTTCAAATTCAAGAGAAACTGCCAGGTGTAGTCACGCCATATTAATCAATTGACAGTGCTATGAATCAAGATGAGGCATTGAATTTTCCAGTTGAATTTTGAAATTCATTGGAACCGGCTGGTATGTCACCGCACTGCTTAAATCTGAAAGTTGGTTCTTTAATTATATTATTGCGAAATATTAATCCACCAAAACTGTGTAATGGCACCAGATTGGCAGTGAAAAAGTGATTGCCAAATTTGATCGAAGCTACGATCTTAACTGGTAAATCTAAAGGAGAAGTTTGTTTGATACCGCGTATCCCTATGATTCCAACTGATATGCCATTCGAGTTCAAACGATTACAATATCCTGTTCGTTTATCATTTGCGATGTCCATCAACAAGGCCCAAGGGCAAACACTTCACGTTTGTGGTGTGAATTTGGAAGAATCATGTTTTTCACATGGCCAACTTTATGTTGCCTGTTCCAGAGTCGGTACCCCCAGCCGTTTGTTTATTCACACTCACTCAAAATGGAAAAACAAAAAATATTGTTTATCCAAATGTTTTGGATTAAGTTTTTAAATAGCTAGCAATTAAGTAATATGTTTTTTTTTTTTTTAAATGAATCGATGTTATAACTGATTTTTGTATTATTTCACTTTATACGTAGCGAAGCACGTACCGGGCCGCTAGTCTTTTCATAAATTACGCGATTTCATTCGTCCCAAATATGGAATTAACACAAACAAATGGTTGAGAAAGCAGGGCCCTGTATGGTGGACCCGTTGCGCGAGCTATTTATTTATTTTTGTTAGAGAAATTATCGGATGAAAGGAGAAATTGACATTTATATATATCGGTAGAGAGCTGACTGCATAGATGAATTACGCGTTGATGTCGGCAAATTATTCGACCAACACAATCGTTATTCTTAGCTTACCTTTCTGAAAATGCCATACAAATTTTCTCGTCTGCAAATCTTTGGAAAGGTGATTGAGTTTCTTGCTCAAGTCCGTGTTCTTAAGGCGTTGCTAACTGCATACTCATCTTCTTCTTTTGGCGGTACAGCCAGGGCCGGACCAACCATATGTGCAAGATGTGCAAATGCACAGGGTACCAAGTTCTGGGGGCGCATTGCTAGGAAAGGAAAAATAATTTTGTCTTAGCTTGTTCGAATAAGCCCAAAATAACAACATCCATCACACCTGTGCTGAATTATTTCTTGCACATTAACTCACATCACTTGCAATGTTGCACCTTCAAGGAGAATCTAACTCAAAATATCGCAAAATAAAAAATCCCACTAGACCTATGAAAGTTCACTTCTTACCTACATAAATAAGGTATATTTCCACTTACATTTTTCAAAATAATCTAGTTCAAAAATCTCAAAACAAAAAATACCTCAATAAAAAAAATGAATTGAAAGTCTACCTCCTGGGTGATGTGGAAAAGACTTATTCATGTGTGCAAATATGAAAAAACTGCGCTTCCTGCAAATCTTGCACTGGGCGCTAGTTTGGCTGGAGCCGGCACTGGGTACAGCAAGAATATTTTTACACTTATGCGTATCACCTTCAAAGAAGGTAATGCTTTAAGAATCTGTGTTACAAAGATTCCGCTGATTCTTCTGCGCTGTTTAAGCCGTTTTAAAAATATGTAGTAGGCAATACACACTCGAAGTTCTTTGGCAGGTGTATGTCACTTATCGAAATAGCCATAACGCAACCGAGACTAAATAATTTAATTTAATTTAATTTGGTTTAATTTAATTAATTAATTAATATTAATTAATTGATATTAATCGAAATAGTATACTTACTCTAATTTACCATAAATAGCTAAGGGTACAAAATCCGTTATTAACTTTAACTACCTTGACAGTTTACAAAAAGAAAGCTTTTTCCAGTCTGAGGGCCGGTTTATCTAATTTTAAATTTAATCAATGGTTATGCCACCTGATGACCGCCGAATTGAAACTATTTAAGAACGCTGCATCACTGTGGCACTGGCACACCCCATATAAAGACATTAATGTTTTTACTTAAATACATATTTTAAGTACTTAAGGGGTTCCAAAATATAAAACAATTTAAAAAATACATTATACAACAAATTCTGATGAAATATTTTTTTTCGCTTTTGCAGATGTAAACTCCGGAATCTGGTGGGGACAGTACTGAGCCGTGAGGTCCACGTACGCGGGGGTAAGTACGAGTATTTACGACTTTTTTGTTTCCACTTTGTTTCCATTTTTTTCAAACAAATATCTCGGCGGAAAACCTTTTTTAATAAATAGCTCCGTTGGTTGAAAAAAAGCGTTTCATCAAGGGATCCTCTATACAGTGATTGCAAGGTGAACCCTTTGGTTTGTTTCAAAACTTTAAATTACATCCGCACGATTTCAACGGTATCGGATGTGAAAAACCTGTTTCCGCTGAGAACATACACACCACACAGGCCCAAAAGTTTTAATCACATCTCTCCCTATGGAGGGTAGAGGTCAGTAGCAACTCTCCCCAAACTCAACTTCAGCCCCATTTAACATTCGCTCTACCAAATTCCTACCGCTTATATCCTGTCGATGACGTAACAACAAACTCTAACTACCCACTGGGAAGGGAGTGAGTCTTTTATTTGCCATCCTAAGTAAATATTCGGACGTTAAAGTTCAGCCATATGTGAAACAGGATATAGCGGTGGCTGAAAAGCGGAAGCAAATTGATGCTAACCAAGCCGGGACAAACCGCACCGAAGACAATTTTCTGGTCAGAGTCGGGCGTCGCATATGGGTTTATTAATGAAACGACCGCCAGTTCATTTGTCACAATCGAAATTGTTACTGGAGAAGCAATACCACCCTCGGGAAACTGTGACGCGCATAAAATTTAGTAGGCAATGGCCGACGAGCCGCTCCTTTGTGTTTGTGTTTCTTAGGTGTGAGTTTGATTAGTATAAAGTAAATATATGATGGAAGAACCATGGCGCCATAGGGGGTTGGAGGATACTTTAATTAAACTGTTTGATTGAAGGAAGTGTGTGTGCGTGTTTCAGAACATCGCATGGAAAGCAGGTGATAAATCGGGCAGAATAATTAAATTCTTGCAGTTTATTGTACAAAAATCCTGGGAAAGGCTAAGGAGGAGCACTCAAGCCCATCTCCCTCTCGACATAAAGGAGTAATTGCGTTCGACAGAAATCACTCAAGCGAGAGCTGCGTGTCCTAGCAAAAGTAATTTTAATTAATTTAATGAGAGCATCAGATGGGCAGAACTTACGAGTAAGTGTGGTCACTTTTGATGGAAGAGGGACGCTGCTGATGCTGACCGAAATGAGTTGGAAAATGCAAATAAAAAATAAAGGCTCTTCGACCTTAAGGTGGAAGAGTGTAAAGTGCTGAGAGGTTTATTTGATGGCCTTTTGTGGCGGAGAGCTGTAGGCGCCGTTGACGTTCTGTAAATTGAATACAAACATCGGAAACGTTTAATTTAATCGACTATCAAAAAGTTTGACGCTTTTATGATGGGATGTTAAAGAAAAAATCAACGAACACCCTGAACTGGACCTAGAATTGAGCAGAAGTACCTAAGTCATTATTTGTCGATGGAGATTTTGCAAGGAACCACTTCGCGAAAACATAATATTTAAATATCAACCAATTCACTTCAATTCAATGCGTACTCCGAGCGGCGAGTGCTTCGCTAACTATTTTGTTTGCAAGACGTAAGTGGTACCTACTAATACTGTTTTTTTTTTTAAGCCTGTCTTTCTCTTTAATACTTTAATTTTCGAAATACGAGAAACACAATAAGTGAAAACTCACTCTAATCCTAGCATGTGATATCTGACAGGTGAAAAAACTATCCCTGTTCTTTTGCAGAAATATGTCGACGAAAAACAGAAAATGTGAAAGTAAATGTGTTGAATCGTTGGTAGGTAATTTTATTATTTTGTGGGCGTCATATACATAATAGAAAACACGAACTGAAAACACTCAAAGCAACACGATCAAAACGATTCTGTGGCACTCTTCATGTCGGCTGTTGCAGTGACTGCCTCCCCAGCACTCACAGATCTCGTTTAATTGTCAATTTGCCCTAAAATGGGCACGTACACCACTTCACAAAAAGCAAAAAAAAGCACATCTGCATATCCCATTCTTCATATGCAGTGAATATCAAAAGTACCTATACACAATACAGTAAGGTAGAATAACTGTGGTATACTCCAACATACATAAGTTCATAAACACCTGTGGCCCAAAAAAAATTAATAAAAAAATCGTTGCAGTATTAAAAATTCTACAAAAAAACTAAAAAACTGTGACGGATATTTGTCATACTTTTATAAACCAGCAGAACTGCCTATGTAAGTTTGCATATCGTGTTCTATTTCGCAAACATTGGCAGATAACTCAAGCAAAATTATAACCTGCGATTCTCAGACGACATCGCTGGCGAATGAAATTGGTATTAAATTTGCGAAGCAATGGAGAGTATCCACAGGAACTTAGAAAGCAATTCGACTATAAAAGTGAGTCAAACTGAGCTCCATAGTTGACCTTGCTAGCTAAAAGTCACAATGTTAAGAAATCTACCAGCAGCCTTGTTGAACTTTCGTTTAAATAGAGCTATCCGCACTTCGAGCTGACCAGGTGTACTGAGATTTTTACTTTCCACATCCACGTTAAACAGATTTTATTGCTTGAGAGCCCATTTTTGGCAGCCTTCAAGTTTGGAGAGCTCGAGCCTTTAGAACCTTGTATGCGCGACGGACTACATATTTATTGCTAAAACAGATAACAGATAAAAAAGTAAAATCATAAATGCACCTGAATCACTCTTCATTTCCCAGCTACCCAAATTTAGACAAACTTGGACATGAAACAAATTGTAAGAATACTAATACCTACACAACGAAGATAAATATAGACACGAACAACCAGCTGCGATATATCACATCTGGCTAGCTGCAGACCACTTTGTCAAACAGTTCTGTCATTAGTGAAAATCTAGAAAAAACTGAACAAAAAAATCATTACAAAAAATTCAAGAGGAATTAACGAATAATTCACGCAAGCTACTTACGCAGCCGGCCTTCGATGAATGAAATTAATTTCAAACCGCAAAAGCTCACCCTTGCACGTTGCACAGCACACACACTACTAAGCCAGCAAAAAAAAGAAGAAGAAAAATCGGAAAAAGACGAACATCACACAAACTTTAATTTGAAAAGTTTTCCTGCCACATATAACGTCCAGAAAGTCATTCTTTCCATAAATAACCGATGTGCAGGCGGAAGTTCATTTACACCGAAACTAGATAAATAACGGCACGATGGATGCGGTTGGTGCTGTTGTTTCCTCGTGAAAGGAGAACAACTAGAAAATATCCCATTACAGAGGAAAAAATAGAGAATTTAAGGGAAATTGTCATCCTAGCGGTCGTAACGGTGCATCAGACACTGAACAATATACAGTAATCTTAAAGAATGCAAGTAACAAGAGCAGCAGCAGCAATATTGGTTGCCGTTACTGTCAGTAAGCTGGAAGTGGTTGTGCCTTTGACAATTTGCTTGCAGACATACCACCCCCCTTTTTTTAAGCAGCTAAAGGACAGCATAAGACAACAGAAGAAAAAGAAAAAGCATTTTACCATTTTTTCTAAAGAATGAATAGGAATCAGCGACACACTCATCTACAGACAAACTAGAATGCAGGATGACTGGTTGGATGAGCAATCGTGCATCCTCGTTGTTTGCCGTAGTGAAAAAACAGCGGAAGAAAGTGGTCGCGTCGTCGGTGGGCGGGTGGATGGATGCATGCAGCAAACGCAAAATTACCTATTCATCAGTCAATGTCATTTGGAGTGGTATGTCCCCCATGTCGTCTTTTTCAAAACTACTTTGTGCATTTTTTTCCGCTCGCCTTTCAGCATTGAATAGAATGAGGACGATAATGTTTTGTATTTTTCTCCTGTCCACCGTGCTTTTGAGGGGACACTGACTGGAGTCCGACAAATGATTTCATTTTCATCATGATTGTTAACTTTTTAGCAGATGAGGTAAAGATGAAAAAAATATTCCCAAAGCTATTATACGTTAAAAATATTATCGTTAAGAACCACCGACAGGACAATAACGCTTAATTCTTGAAATTTGCTGGCGAGGATTTGAATAAACTACTTTTACTTTAACGCATTCGTATACCATTTTTCGTAACTGAGCCATTTTTATTGGGCACGTTTGACTAGAGCTCGAAAGCCTGTTTCGAAAGCCGCATAAAACGAAGGAAAGAAATAGTTTTTTTATGTGGTGGCACGGAGGTGAGTGCACAAATGTCACCTTACGATTATGGTCCACTGTGCCAACTCAAGCAAAAGCTTGATCAACATTCGAAAATACAAATGACTCTTCCATTCGTCCCAGAGGCAAATAGGCCTGGGGTCGTCATCCTATATAGGCCAACTTTTTAATAATTTTTTTTTTGTATTTAAACTATAGTACGTGGCGTACTCAAACATTATACCTACATAATATTCTATTCTACTAGGACCCAGCTCTTTGCTTCAAATTCGAAAAAATTTTGACTTAGTTTTTGTTTTGTTTTTTGTTAAGCTTGCTCAGCATTTATCGATGAAAAGTCAGTGTTACTTCAAAACTTGAATCCCAGCTTTTTAGGAGTAATTTGAATAATTTGAATTTCCGACAGTCCTGGTCGGAAAGTTTAAAAATGAGTGGTAATGAATAAGCCTTCAATGGCTCACCTACGGAGGGCGTTCATTTAGAGATATTCGAGTCAAATCAAACCACATGGTCGGTGGCCGGCTGCATTACATCGCAAGTACACCGTTGCCACCAATGTCCAAAATGGGTTACTGTCAGCGGCACCGATAATCTCGGTCCTTTTTATGAATAACCCTTAAGTATTGTGCACAGTGCGAGTTAACGCGTTGAGTTAGACTTTTTTCAGGGCTTTTTATTAGTGCAAATATTGCAAGCATAGGCAAGATTGGTACCTATAGCCAAGCTAATAAGAAGATAGGTCGTCCATTCGGTATTCCTTTTGTCAAAATAAATATGTGTACCGCTTTAACTGCTGCAAACTATTTTTTGTATCGCTTATTTTTTTTTTTGGGCAAGGCGCCTTCAGTTGGTTCCAATTGGCGAGTAAAGGATATACTCTCTCAATGCTCTCTTAATGCTTTGTTCCATTAATTGTATGTTCTAGAATTAACTTCAGCTTAGGCAGGTGGTTATATATTTTGTTGTGCTTTCCCTATGGAAACAACCAGAACGGAGGTACATGGAAATATAACTATCAATCATTACCAACTTATTGGCCATACTCCATGTCCCTCTTAGCCGTCCGAACTCGGCATAAAATTGTAGTAGCCTTTCGTCACAAAAAAAACTAACCAAAACGAATGGTGGTGAGAAGCAAGTCCTATTAGGGTATTTTTCTTTTTGTATCTATGCACTATACCCAGTGCCGGCTCCAGCCAAACAAGCGCCCTGTGCAAGATTTATAGAAAGCGCCCTTTTTTCATCTTTGCACACTCATGCACATGTCTTTTCTACATCACCAGGAGGTAGACTTTCAATGCGTTTTTTTTATTGAGGTATTTTTTGTTTTCAGATTTTTAAACTAGATTCTTTCGTTAAATGTAAGTGGATGTGCAAGAAATATACATACACGAACAGGGTGGAATATTTTAAGATTATGTATGGATGGTCCGGCACTGACTATACCCCACGCGGTTTACTCAATAAACTGTCCTTATGTGTCTGCAACTGCGACCTACGGCGGGCTTAGCATCATGCTGTCATGATCTCCCTACAAAATGCATCCGCTTTGCGCCATCTTCAGGTACTTCATCTTCTTCTTAGACCCATACTGTATGTAATTCAACACTTTTCTTACTCTTGGTTCTTGATATTACATTCATGCCTGACGGCATTCAATGTTTTCGTCCACCAATAGACTAGGGAAATTAAGCTGCTATGCACCATTCTTGATATGGAAGCTCATTATGCCTTCATTAGATTTTTTTGCCTTTTTTTCCTTTACGATAAAAAGATCGCACATATTCTTACGTCAATTGTACTTAACATGGAAGTGAGACATAGATAGATAGATAGATAGATTTTACGAAGAAATAATACAAAAAAAAATAATAGAGGAAAAGTATATGAAATGTTAGTCACATTCAGTATTTATATAAGTTAATACAACAGATCGTGAAACGAGAACAATTGCAGCAGATGGGAAAGGCACCAGCATTCCATTCCCATCATCCAACATTCATGAAGTCACGACCCAACATTGCTGACCCAACACTACATCGCACCTGCACCTGCATCGAGCTTTCCTGGAAATATTCTCAACGAAATCTATTCCGCATCGGCATTGTCACCGTTGTTTACATTTAAGATATCTTTTAGAATTGTATTTAGTTCATTAAGACTCGTCGGAAAATAAAGTTAATTTTTTTTAAGAATAACCCGTTGCGGTTTCTTTAACTGGAGCCCGAGCAGGGACCACAGTGTTTGAAAATAATTGTAATTACTAAAACGCCCTCAAGCAGTGCAAAAAGTTTTAAAATAATATTTTATAATTATAGTGAAACAAGTTAAACGCGAAAGAAAAAAATCAAACACCAGTGGTTCGCGCGGTGTAACTGTGACAGTTCGTGAAAAAATTGTGACAATTTTAAAAAAAAAACTGTTGGAGAAATAATTTAAAAGGGCCCCCAAGTAGCTCGAAATCAAGTGAAAAGGACGCAGTTGACCTGTTTGCCGCTCCACAGTCCACAGGATGATCATCATCGGATTAGTACTGTAAGAGATTTAATTTAGAATTAAATAGAATTAGTAATTAGTGTATAGGTATAAGAAGTGCATAGGAATAACTTACTAATTTTTTTTTACATTACATATAAATTTAATTTATAAAAAGAAGCTTAAAGCAAAATAATGGCTAGCCCAAATTTAATACGACCCCCAGTCTTAAATCAACCCAATGTCCCAAACCCTCAAAATGCAAATCAACCCCAAGCGCATCCGGACCTACAAGCTCTTGTATCGTCAATCGTTAATCATGCTTTACAAACAGAGGGTAGAGAAATTATCCAAGGGATCTTAAATCCAAATGCAGATAGAATTCAAGGTGTTAATATTCTACGAAGTGAAACACGACCGATACCAAAGTTGGCTGATTTTCGACTCACCGAATTCCCAAAGACCTTCCTGGAACTTCGCTTTGAACACTTCGGGAAAATGCATTTGTCAGCATGACCCGAAGTGTTTGCAATTGCTTAGTAGGCCATGGCCCACTGAACCATTGCGTCACGAAAGTGAATCGCTGCAGTGGAATTGTGTTATTATGTTATGCGTTATTTATGTTATTACGCTTCCACTTTAGAACAGATTCACTGACGCGGCTACGATTCAGCTAACCATGGCCTCCATGCGTATTTGGGGCATAACATCCCTCCCCCCTTCGGAAGTTCAAGCCAGGTCTCGGAAAAATTGGTTTGTCTTCTTTTATTAAAATAAGAATAGATGTTTAACGTTAGAGCTAGCTTAATGGATATGTACATTGGTGCTTATCTTATAATTGTATTTTGCAACTTATATTTAACATTTGCTTAGAGGTATAGTTATATTTGCTAATATATATATATTTAAATAATACTAACAGGTTGAAATCATTTTGCTGTTGAAAAACTTGTATTTTTTTTGTTTGCTAAAATGAAGTGAGAAAATATTCAAATATTGAATTGAATATTTAAGTATAAATAAATAATTTTTTATTTTTATTTCTTTTATATACAAAAATGGTTAATTGTGAAAAATATATAATATATTTTTTTGTTTGTTGTTGTTTACATATTTAAATGTGTTTTGGATTTGCTTTTAATATATATATATTTAAACCCTGGCAAACGTTAGTTCTCCTGAGGCTGGGGTCATCTCGAATGTTCTTTTCGGCGGTTGTTTTCTCCTTGGTGGGCTTGGAGCCAGACGAAATTTCATTTCTTCGACCTGCGCTCCTGTATGCGCTTGTTGCAACGCTTTCTTCCCTTTTTGTGCCTTACATATTTTTCTACATATATGTGTTATTACTCCTAGGACTAGTATCAAGCACACCAACATTAATGAGTATTGATGTCTTGTAATCGTCCATTGTTGGCTTCGGAGGGTTTCTTCAGTTTTGGTCTGCTCTATTTGCCTCTGCAGATCTTCCAAAGATTTTTTTCCCTCGGCCAGAATTGTATTGATGTCTGCATGGCTTCCCAGTCTTATCGGAAGAATCTTCTTACTTGGTGTTGAGTTTGTTGGTGCTTTCCGGACTTCAAATTGTACTCTAAGTGCTTCCAATAGTCCTGCGAAATCAACTTTTGGCTGCTTGAACTCGACATTGCTGCTGATCTCTTGCTCATACGGGATTTTCATTTCCCGCGTCCCGATGTCACATGGTCTAAGTATTCGTATGACGCCGGTATTCCTTAGTAGTGGATTGTACTGTTCCCCGTTACAATTGATGTTTAGTGTCATATTATTTCGGAGGCTGTACAACCAGGAATTACTGGCCGCCATTTTTACGAACGTACCTTCTGATGCGGGAACGGCAATGTGTTGGCATCGTTCTTGGGCTGTCGCTGTGTGCTGCAAGAGCTCGATAAGGCATTCTTCACTGCTCCTTGTGAATACCGGTCTTTGGTGCTTACAGATTGACACGGTTACACGCTGCATTGTTGTTATTTGGTTGCACTTTCCCAGTTCTTCCTTGGTCATTAAAACGAATAGTCCATGATCCTCTGACTCTGCTATATAATCTGCCCTTGTCTCGATCATTAGGTCCCACTTATCGTTCAGTCTTGAGACGATCGGATACACCTTTTGTATATCAAACTTTGTTGGGTCCGGAAGAGGAATGACGACTTTAATGATCAGATTATTGCCGTTGGGGAACACGGTGACCTTTGCTGCCTGGTGAAGCGTTAACTCATCTCGGAAGAAGGGTTGTATTTTTGCTGTAAGTGACGGTTCCTTAAGCGTTTCAGATATATTTACAAGGTTTAGGATGAACGGGTGTAATCGGCCTTGGTAGAGATCATTGAGAATTGCCATTTCGACGGCTTGTCGGTTTTGTACTTCCAGGAGCTTGGCTGTGAGTATAGCTACAAGCTCATTTATTGCCGTCTTCAGCTGAAGTTTCGCTATAGCAATGTTCGTTACGTCTGCAAACTTTTGGTATGTTGAACCGAAGTCGTTTAGATGTGCCGATATTGCGTCGATATCTGCATTTGCTTTGGTAAGGGGTTTAACTATGCCATCGTAGTTTGATTTCATCACCGTCAGTTGCTTGTTGATTAGGGTGAATGTATCCTCACTATTTTTATGCAGAATTTGTAATTTATTGTACACCTTTTCCGAGTCTTCGTTGTCCATAGTTCCGAAAGCCCATTTAGAAAAACTTCCCACTACGTTAAGAAGCGCTCTTCTGCTGCGTTTGTGTGAAACCATATGCTGGAGGTATGCGTTGTTTGACTTCAAGTTTTCCGATATTACTGTAACTTCTTTAACCATTGGTTCGCAAGCATCCTTGACGTCTGTTGCGTTAACATCATCTTTCAGGAACGAACACATTCGATTTATTTTGGTTTCGCAGATATTGGTAAAGTCTACAATGCCAGAGAAATCCATTGGTGTAAACTTAGTGAAGATGATCCAACAATCTTTGTAGAATAACGCACTTCCCACCTTTTCGAAGACGATGGGGGTTTCGAGGAGATTTTTCACTTGGAACGGTTCTGCATCCTGCGTCACGGTGAGCCCCATCGAGTTTGCCAGGTACATAATGCTTATAATTCTAATCATGCTTCTTATGTACATTTATTAAATTATTACTATTATTATAATTATTGTGTATTAAAAGGTAATTTAAATTGAATGATACTTATAATTTTGCAGAGACTATTTCGGAATATTCTTAATTATATTACTTAGGGTTAGGGTTTTAGAAAAATTCCACTCCTTGGACTGTACTAAATTTTATCTACTGAAAATAAAAAAAAACATATTAATATAACAAAATTTATATGAAGTTATTTTATCGGTAGAATGGTTTTAGTTGATTATTATGTGCCCTTTTAATCTTTTTTCCCATTTTTATATTTGTGTTTACCTTATTGCTTACGGACACAACCTCGTAGGGTCCTAACCAGATGGGGGAGAATTTATTCTTTCTGGCGGGATTCCTTAGTAAAACCTTCTGTCCAACATTGAACGTAATAGTCTTAGAGCCTTTGTCGTAGACGTCTTTCGATTTTAGTTTAGCTATTTTAAGGTTCTGATTGGCTAACTTGTGGGCAATCTCGAGTTGATGCTTGAGTTGTGAAGGGTAGTCGTCAGCATTATAGAGAGGTGTGGGTTTTCGTTTTAGATTAGTTGGCATTTCGAACTTAAAACCAAATAAGGCATTCAAAGGGGTTAACTGTGTTGCGGTGTGGATGGAGTTGTTGTGAACATGCATGGCCTGCCGAAGCCATTGGTCCCAATTTCTCTCGTCGTTTGCCACAAAGGATCTGAGATATTCGGCTAGAGGCCGATGACTTCTTTCTAACGAACCGTTTGATTGAGGGTGATATGCCGTTGTATGAAGTTTTTTCACGCCCAGTAACTTGCAAGTCTCTGAAAATATCTTTGACGTGAAGTTGGCGCCATTGTCCGTGACAAGAATCTTTGGAATTCTATACCTCGTCAGGATTTGTTCATAAAAAACTCTAGCCACTGTCGAAGCTTCCATATCGGGAAGGGCTGCGCAATCCATGAACTTAGTCAGATCATCCTGAAAAGTCAGAATGTATCTGTTTCCTGAGTGTGATACGGGAAGTCCACAGACAATATCCATGTATACCTTATCGAAAGGTAGTGAGGGCGTGTCTGTAATTACCATGGGCATTTTGTTGGAGGGGGAGCATTTATTCTTCTGGCATAGTGAACATTTTCTTACAAAATCTTTTACATCATTTGCCATTCCCTTCCACCTATACTGTTGCCTGATACGCCCTAAAGTTTTTTTGTTACCCTGGTGACCTCCGAGCGCTGAATTATGAAAATCTCTTAAGATTATTTGGATTTCCGAGCGGTCCGTTAAAAACTCTATGGTTTTCGGTACCGTTGGGGTGCCTTTATTACCATTTGCATTACCTGCACCAGCGGAAGTCGTTGATGTACCTACCGAGTCCTTATTTTCATTCAAACACGCTTGTGCCCGAGTGACAGCTAGACACTGCTCTACGGGCGTTTCTTGTGGAATACGACTCGATGCACTGAGCGTTCTTGTTCACCTTACCCGGTTTGTATTCGATTTTGAAATCGTATTCCGAGAGTTTGTGATGAAAACGTACTAGACGGGATGTGGGATCTTTGACATGAAATACTCCCTTAAGTGGCTGATGATCTGTGTACACTGTAAAAGAGCGCCCTAAAAGATACGTTCGGAAGTTGTTGGTAGCCCACACAATAGCCAGGAGTTCCTTTTCTATTGTGGAATACCTTTTTTCAGCAGGATTTAAGGATCGGCTTGCGAAAGCTATAGGTTTATCGTTTCCAACCTTACCCTGTGACAGTACTGCTCCCAATGCTTCATTGCTAGCATCTGTGGTCAAGATAAATGGCTTCGAAAAATCGGGGTAGATTAAGACTGGCGGCGTAGTTATTGCCTTTTTCAATTCTTCGAAAGATCTTTGGTGATCCGGCGTCCATTTGAATTCTACCTCCTTTCTTAGCAAAAAGTTAATTGGGGCTGCTATTTTTGCAAAATTTGGGATAAACTTCCTGTAATAGCTAGCAAAACCTAAGAACGACTGCACTTCTTTAATATTTTTCGGGATTGGAAAGCTCGTGACACAACTTGTTTTTGAGGGATCTGGTAACGCACCGTTTTCTGAGCACTTGTGACCTAAATAAACAACCTCTTTGGACAGAAAGTTGCATTTTTCGGTGTTTAATTTGAGTTTGTAGTTTCTCAACTGTGAAAATATACGAACCAATTTGTCGCAATGGTCTTCCAAATTTTTACTATATATCACGATATCATCCAGGTAGACAAAACAGTCTATACCTTGCAGACCAGTTAGAATATAGTTCATTATCCTTTGGAAGGTAGCCGGTGCGCCCGTTAGTCCGAAAGGCATTCGGTTAAATTCATAGTGGCCCAACCCCGTGCTAAATGCAGTTTTTTCCCGGTCCTGCTTTTCAATAAGCACTTGGTGGTAACCGCTAGCCAGATCAAGGGTTGTGAAGTAGCGGCAGTTTCCTAGCTGATCGAGAATATCTTCTATTCTTGGCAGAGGAAACGCGTCTTTAATCGTCACATCATTGAGTTTTCGAAAATCCACTACAATTCGCCATCTCTTTTGTCCATCAGCCCCTGGTTTTTTAGGGACGACCAAAAGAGGAGAGTTCCACGGTGATTTACTAGGGGTTATTACTTTGTCATTTAACATTTGCTTCACCTGATTATGAATCTCATCCCTAGCGACTTGTGGGAGCCGATACTGCTTCTGGTTTATTGGGCCTTGATCCGGTTGGGTTCTAATTCTATGCGCCAGGATATCGGTATGCGTCAACGGGTCCCCTTCCAAATGGAAAATGTCGTTAAATTGAATGCAAATATTTTCTATTGCACATTTTTCCTCTTTGTTTAAGTTGGTCTCTATTTTTAATGACTTAAGTAGTTGTGAAATTCGTTCACTTGGCTGTTGCCTACTTACGCTCAATATCACGTTCTTAGTTTTTTCCCTTCCTATACTTCGGAACTTGTTGAAATTTTCAAATTTGGGGACGAATTCTTCACTCAAGAAAAATGGATCGTCCGTGGAATTGAGTATTGAAACAGCAAGATGATGGTCCCTTACTCTTGATATTGTGTTCGCTAAGTAAACTCCAGGTTTTAGTTCCTGACTATGCACGAGAACGTCGCGTAACCCTGTGTTTACCTTTAGCTTAACAATGGTTTGGGTTCGGGCCTTTATTTCCCGGTTTGATACTTTAATTGTATTATTAGCCACATTGACTGTATTGATTGGTTCGCATGGGCGTTTAAGATGAAACTCGGAAACCAAGTTCCTATTTTTGTCGAAGAATTTTAATGTTTTAGCCACTGTATCAATAATTGTTCGGTTCCAAAGGATATCCCTACCCATAATACCATCTGCGGGTATGTCGTTTAGACCGTTTATAATATGCAATTTGCCCTTAACGCCCTTTGTCAATAGTTTACTAGTGGTGATAGTACCTACTGTTGTACTATTTCCACCGAATGCTCCACCTACTTGCCTTGTCTCCTTTCTGGATATGTTTGTGTTGGGTTTTAACGAGCTTTCTTTCAAAAGACTTGTGTCTGCCCCTGTATCCACTAATAGAGTTATTTTACCTCCTTTGGCCTCTGGCAAGGGGAGTTCTACAAAAACGTCGTTTTTACTTAATTTTTTTATTAAGCAAAGCCTGTTTCGTTTGATATTGCCAAATTTATTTTTTGGATTTAAGATCTCCTTTGAGCATCGCGATATGATATCGCCTACTTGCATGAATAAATTTATAAATTGCAACATCAGACTTACGAGCTTGTTTTGTAGTTGAGTCATGGCTTTTGGTCTATACTCTAGTTGTATTTTTTGCAGGCAATTTATATGCCTTTGCCTTTTTTTGTGCCTCTTAAGAATTTGTTTCTTATTCTTGCTGCTGGGCTCCGGGATACTTAATTGGCTTATCGTGGTATCTGAAACGGTTTTTTCGGTAAAGGGTAGCTCATGGTTTTGGTTTAAAATTATACTGCTTGGGATGGGTTTTACTGATTTGTTATGACTATCAGTTGAGAATGCATTAGGGGCACAGCTCACCTCTTTTAGCTGGCCCCTCATTCGTTTCCCTGTCCCTTCTTTGCCAGGTAGTTCCTTTTACTATAACAATCCTCTTCAGAGTGGCCCACCCTTGAGCACCAATCACATTTTAGCTTTGGCTTACCACGTTTTGCCGCTGTCATGTAAACTTGTGCTTTCGGGCAAGTCCCTGGGTCGTGGCCATTAGCCTTGCAGGGGTCGCAGTATGGGGTGTTACGGCGTACCCTACATTCTGCGTAAGTGTGATTTGACTTACCACAGAACCCACACGATAATTTCTCTGCTGGCCTGTTACGAAGGTGCTGTACACTGGTCTTGTTTGAACTGTTTTGAGTGTTCCAGTTCGAAGTACTCGGACCTATATTGATTGGGGTTTGCGGACTTGGGTATGCGGACGCTGGAGGCACATAAGTCGGCTGCCAATCTTGGATCATTTCTGGGGAGCTGTGTATATAGTGATTATTTAGGTACATTGGAGGGTTATTGCTCAATTGGAAATTGTTAGGTATAGAATTATTCGGATTTGTGGGGTTTTGGAGATATTGGGAACGAAGAAGATTAGACGTTTTTAACGCCGTATCTGCTAACGCCTGTAATTCATCCCCACTGACCGTCAACATAAATTGACGCAACGCTGGATCTAATAGCCCTACTTTGAAACTACAGATTATGGAATTCTTAAGTTCCTTTTTAAGAGCTACAGAGTCTGCGCTTGAGTAGCTGCCATCAATAATGTCTGTTGCTTTTGCTTGTAGTGATGTAAGACGTCTGGCGAAGGCATGTATATCTTCTGTTGCTAGCTGATGCGACTGCTTTATTTCGGCAGTCACACTATCCAGTGTCCGAACAGTAAGATATGTGCCTTTGATGAGAGTCTCTAACTCCCGCTCCCACCACTCTATTTGTGCTATATATTCTAATTCTAACCCACGTGACCTTTCAGTCTCCCGTTGGTTTTGGTCCTGTTTTGTCAGGGAAGCCCTAAGTTCGCTTTTCACTTTAGTGAGGTTGGACTGGAGTGCCACAATTTCTAAGTTTAATTTTGAAATTTTTTCCTCGGCCTCAGTGTTTACTTTTTCGGCTTCAATTTGGCTGCGGTCTAAACTAAATCTCACCCTTTTGGTATTGTTTAGTTCAGCCTTAAGCGCTTGGATTTCACTTTGGTGACTATCCTTTAGCCTTTTGACTGCCTCTAAATACTCAATGAGTATTGCGTCGGTAGTCTCAAGCCTCGTAAACTGTCCCCACTGCGAGCTTAATTGTGCATAAATTAACTCATATACTTCCCTGCTAGTAATGGCTTTAAGTTCAGTTAACAGCGAGTCGTTGAAATGTTTTATTTCTTGCCCTTGTTCCTTAATTTCTTTTTTGAGTTGATGGATTTCCTCTATCAACTGGGCTTCTGTGGACTCTCTTCTGTCCATAAGCTTAAAACCAAAACAATTTAATCAGTGACCACGGTGGAGTCGAAAATCAACGCTTTCTTGTAATTTTTTACCCCAACAAGGTTTATGCCGTACAACAAAAGAAGAAAAAGAAGAATCACGTAATACTCAAAAGTATACGTATCGTTGTCTACGACACTACACCTAACCTACCCCACTAAGTAAATGCCGTAAAACAAACAAAAAGGAGAAAAAAAACAATTAATCAAGACGATACTTGATACTTACCTGGTTCGTTGTTTTTGTTTATCGCCAGAATGTTTTTTGTTGATATATATATTTTTATATTTTTATTTTATTTTTCAGTTAAAACACTAAACCGACGGAGTAACAATCCCGAAACGGTTGATATATGTGTATATATATTTCTTTTTTCTTTTTTTTTTTTTGTTCACACAACACTAAACCGACCGATGGGGTGAAAACACAGTCGCAAATCGTAACTTTAACGGAATTTTTTTTTTTTTTTCGAACTACCGGCTGCGCCACTTTAGAACAGATTCACTGACGCGGCTACGATTCAGCTAACCATGGCCTCCATGCGTATTTGGGGCATAACAAAGGCATAGACCAAATAATAGAACCCCAGCACAGGGCTAATCTTGTAGACCTAGATAAGGTCCCAGATGTTGTGCGTTGTCTGAGAGAATTCTCAGGACAACCTGGCGAATATAGTTCCTGGCGCAAGAGCGTTGACAGGATACTCGGTTTATACGCCCCGCTAAGAGGAACTCCAAAATACTTTGCGATACTTAGTGTCATTCGAAACAAAATCGTAGGAAATGCGGATATCGCATTAGAATCCTACAACACTCCCCTTAATTGGGACTGTATATCTCGCTGTTTGGCTCTGCATTATGCAGACAAACGAGATCTAGGAACGTTAGAATACCAGATGACTGCTCTCGTACAGGGTAATGATACAATCCAAGGAATTTATCAAGCCGTGTACACTCATCTATCCCTTATTCTAAATAAAATTAGTTGCATGGAAGTTGGTCAGGAAGCTCTCTCCTTACTGACCAAAACTTATAGAGAAAAGGCATTGGATACATTTATCCGAGGCCTAAAAGGCGATTTGCCTCGACTTCTCGGAATCCGGTAACCTGTTGATCTTCCACAAGCCTTTTATTTATGTTTGAAACTGGAAAATCAGAATTTTAGGGCTAATTATGCCATGAATAACCAAGGAGTTTTAAGGAAAATGGCTCCCCCTGTAACAGCATTACCCCCACCAAGAAGACATCAGCAACACAACTTACCCAACAATGGAATACCATTTTACCCACAACTTGCATACTATCCACAACCTAATATGAATTACAATCAAAGAGCACCACCGTTAAATAATAACTTTAATGTGAGGCCTGATCCCTCTTACAATATACCTAGACAACCCCACTTTAATAATCATAATAATTATCAAGCGCATAATCAACATTATGGAAATAATACTCGTCAATTACCGCCAAGGCAACAACCAGGAGTGGAACCAATGGAACTGCAAGAGTAAACTACGTAAATAGGCCACAAGGAAATTGGCCACCAGCACCAAAAAGATCTAGTACTATGCCCCAACAACCCAACTATCCGAACAAACTGCAAAGAAATTTTCACCTAACCACATCTGAACACAACTCGTTGCCCCAGGGAAACGCTCCACCCGAAAACCATGAATTGGAACAATATTATGCTGTTCTTGATTCAAATAATCAACAATATGAAGAACAAAGAGTAGACAATGTAACAGAAGAACTTTCTGAATTAACCGACATACATTTTTTAGACTAGCGCCCTCTTCGCTGCCATACTTCGAAGTAAAAACAGAGTGCGGCGAAGTATTAAAAATTTTGATTGATACAGGATCAAATAAAAATTATATTCAAGCCTCTCTAGTAAAAAATCCTAAACCAAATGAAAAAGATTTTTATGCGAACTCCATTGGAGGAAACATTCAAATAACCCACCACACTTTTGTTAACCTTTTCGGTTTAAAAGATTCAAAAATAAAATTCTTCCTTATGCCACATCTAAAATCCTTCCATGGAATCCTAGGAAATGATAGTTTAAAGGAACTATCAGCAGTCATATACACTAAACATAACTACATGACTATTAATGATCACATTAAAATCCGAATCAAACAATTCACTGCACAAGCAGTAAATACCATTTCTTTAAGAACAGAACACATGACAACAATTCAAAAATACTCCATAAGAAAACTTGTAAGCAAGTACCCAAAACTCTTTGACGAGCCAGATGACAAATTAACTTATACGACTGTTGTAATGGGTGAGATACGAACTACATCAGACTCACCCGTATATACTAAATATTACCCATACCCAATGACTCTAAAAAATGAGGTAGAAAGTCAAGTTCAAAAACTTTTAGACGATGGTATAGTCAGACCTTCAAGATCACCGTTCAATTCACCAGTGTGGATTGTTCCTAAGAAATCCGACGCCTCAGGCGAAAAGAAGTTTCGATTGGTGATCGATTACCGAAAACTAAATACCATTACGATTGCTGACCGGTATCCCATTCCGGAAATAAACGAAGTCCTCGCACAGCTAGGACAAAACCAATATTTTACAGTTATCGACTTAAAGAGCGGGTTTCATCAGATCCCATTAAAGGAATCTGATATTGAGAAAACAGCTTTCTCGGTGAACAATGGGAAATATGAATTCACCAGATTACCATTTGGGCTGAAAAACGCCCCCTCTATATTTCAAAGAGCGCTCGACGATATACTAAGAGAACAGATAGGGAAAATATGCTTCGTCTATATAGACGATATCATAATATTCAGCAAAACAGAAAAGACACATTTAGAAAATATGGAAACAATCTTTCAAACTCTGGAAGCTGCTAATATGAAAGTGCAATTAAACAAATGTGAATTTTTCAAACGAGAGGTAGAATTTCTCGGATTCATAATTTCATCCGATGGTATCAAGACCAACCCCGAGAAGGTTAATGCGATACTTAATTTTCCAAATCCTAAGACTCTCAAGGACTTACGATCCTTCTTAGGTCTTTCAGGGTATTACCGCCGCTTCGTTAAAGATTATGCTAAACTGGCAAAACCTTTAACATCCCTCTTAAGGGGGGAAGACGGACGTCTGTCCAAAAACGTCTCTAGTAAAAAATGTATCCAACTAAATGTAGAAGCCATAGAAGCATTGAATAAAATAAAAACCTCACTAGCAACAGCGGATACTATACTTACTTTTTCAAACTTCCAAAAAGAATTTCATCTAACTACAGATGCCTCAAATTATGCATTAGGTGCCGTATTATCGCAAGATGAAAAGCCCATAATGTTTATTTCAAGAACACTTAATAAAACTGAGGAAGCCTATGCCACAAATGAAAAAGAAATGTTGGCTATAATATGGGCTCTGAATTCCTTTAGAAATTATTTATACGGATCAGCTAGAGTACAAATATTTACTGACCACCAACCTCTTACTTATGCACTAAGTAACAAGAACCAAAACTCAAAAATGAAGCGCTGGAAAGCAGCTTTAGAGGAATACAATTACGTATTACAGTATAAGCCAGGCAAGGCTAACGTTGTCGCCGATGCACTCTCTAGACCACCTCTCGACTCTCAAGTTAATTCACTTACAGCATCAGAGCACAGCGACGAGAGTTCAGGGCACGAACTCATACCAGCAGTAGAGGTGCCAATTAACGTTTTTAAGAATCAACTTATTTTGCTAACAGGAGACGAGGCTAACTACCAACTACAATATCCTTTTCCAAATTTCCGTAGAATTACTTTTACACAACCTCTCTACACTAGGGAAAACCTGATATCCATTTTTAAACGATACCTAATCCCTACCTTAATAAACGGCCTAATGACAACAGAAGAAACTATGGGAGTTATACAAGAAATATATTCACTTCACTTCAAAAATTACAAAATTCGCTTCACGCAAACAAAAGTTGCCGACTTAACTGATCGGGCAGAACAGGAAGAACATACATTAAAAACCCATAATAGAGCACACCGAAACGCTCGCGAGAATAAAGAGCAACTACTACAAATCTTTTACTTTCCTCAAATGAATGCAAAAATTAATAAATTAGTTAAGCAATGTCGTATCTGCCGAGAACGATCGTCACCCACATAAACCCGAACTAAAAGCAACACCTATTCCCACGTATCCAGGACATACTTTGCACATAGACATCTACTCCACTGAGAAAAATCTAGTTCTTACCGCTTTAGACAAATTCTCCAAATACGCTCAGGTAAAAATTCTAAAATCAAGAGCAGTAGAAGATATAAGACAAATCCTATTCGCTTTTGGAGTACCAAAAGTCGTAGTATTTGATAACGAAAAATCATTTAATTCTGCCTCTATACATTTCTTATTACGAGATCAACTTGGAATAACAGTTTTTAAGACACCCCCATATACCAGTACAGTCAACGGGCAAGTAGAAAGATTTCACTCTACACTCTCTGAAATAATGCGCTGTCTCAAAACAGATCGCACTCATAGATCCTTTTTAGAACTTTTAGATCGCTCCGTATATGAGTACAATTGCTCGATTCACTCAACAATAGGAAAAAAACCTATTGAGGTATTTTTCGGACGTAATGTCAGCACCCAGCAGTTTGAAAAAGCTAGGCTAGAAAACATAAACAAATTACAAGAAAAACAAATGAATGACCTTAGATACCATAACGAAAAAAGACACTCTATAGAAGAATATTTCCCGGGTGACGTCATTTATGCTAAAATAAATAAACGATTAGGATCTAAATTATCTCCCCGTTTTAAACAAGAAATAGTGAAGGAAAATAAATCAAAAACCGTAACAACGGAATCTGGCAAAGTAATACATAAGGCTAATATTAAAAGATAAAAACATTTCTTTATACTTTCACAGGTACTGTATTCTTGCAATTAATGCAGACGTCAAAATTCTCGATTACTCTAACTCAGAGATAATCGCATTAAAGAAAGGAACAGCACAAATTCGAACAGGAAATCTCAAATTTATCCACATCATGGAGATACACCCATACGAAGACTTTGTAACGAATGCGACATCCCTCATATATGATCATGTCCCGAAAACCAATCCCTTTTTCCCGATCCTCGATCACGAACTTAAACATACAACAAATCTTATTGAAAACATTAAAACTCATAGATCTAAAAGATCATTAAATTTTATTGGCTCAGCCTGGAAATGGGTCGCGGGAAATCCCGACCATGACGATTATGCAATAATGGTAGACAAAATTAATAATGTATTAGATAACAACAACAACCAAGTTTTAATAAATAAAGCCTATATGGAAAGAATAAATAAGCTAACTACTGTAACTAATGATATAAAGGGTGATTTTTTAGCTGGTTTGGTTTTGGCAACACTGGTTTTGACAGCTGACGTGTGTTTAGTACCTTGTGTCACTGTCAAACAGCTTCAGTTTGGTTTGCAATTTAACCATGGATCGTCTTACAAATGAACAACGCTTGCAAATTATTGAATTTTACTATCAAAATTCGTGCTCGGTTCGAAATGTTCATCGCGCGCTGCTTCCATTTTATGATCGGCATTCTCGACCTTCTGAGCAGTCTATTCGGAAGATTGTGACCAAATTTCGCACCAAATTTACTTTGTTGGACATTAAACCAACACGTTTACGTACTGTGCGTAGTGAAGAAAATATTGCGGCCGTATCAGCTAGTGTGACAGAAGACCGCGAAATGTCGATTCGGCGCCGTTCCCAGCAGTTAGGCCTTTGTTACAGCACTACGTGGAAAATTTTGCGGAAGGATTTGGGCGTAAAGCCTTTTAAGATACAGCTGGTGCAAGAACTAAAGCCAGCCGACCTACCACAACGCCGAATTTTTGGTGAATGGGCTCTTGGAAAGCTGGCCGAGGATCCGCTTTTTTATCGAAAAATTGTGTTCAGCGATGAGGCTCATTTTTGGTTGAATGGGTACGTAAATAAGCAAAATTGACGCATTTGGAGTGAAGATCAGCCAGAAGCATTGCAACAGCTACCAATGCATCCCGAAAAAGCCACTGTTTGGTGCGGTTTATGGGCCGGCGGCATTATTGGGCCATATTTCTTCAAAGATGATGCGAATCGCAGCGTTACTGTCAATGGTGAACGCTACCGAGCGATGATAACAAACTTTTTTTTGCCCGAAATGGAAGTTCTTGACTTGCATGATATGTGGTTTCAACAAGACGGTGCCACATGCCACACAGCACGCGAAACAATGGCGCAATTGCGAGGCGAGTTTGGTGAACAGTTAATTTCACGTTTCGGGCCGGTCAATTGGCCGCCTAGATCGTGCGATTTGACACCATTGGATTCTTTTTTGTGGGGGTATGCCAAGGCTAATGTGTATAGGGACAAGCCCGCTTCGATTGACGCACTGGAAGCCAACATCCATGCATTCATTCGTGAGATACCGGCCGATATGTGTGAAAGAGTATGCCAAAATTGGACTCAGCGGATGGGCTACCTGAGACGCAGCCGCGGTCAACATTTGCATGAAATTATCTTTAAACATTAACTTGCAAGGTTCAAACTATCGATTCAAATAAATATTTCATTCATTTTTTCGAATTTTTTGTGTTTTTTTTTTTAAAAAAGTTCTAAACCTCTTAAAAAATCACCCTTTACTTAATATAATAAAAAAGGACAAAACCTTTGAAAATGAATTAGTGTTAAGCCTACTTTATAAGACGAAATTAATAAAAGAAGAATTAATAAACGCAATATATGCGATAGAAAAAGGCAAGGTGAATATTGTAAGTTCAAACATATTATCAAAAGCAGAAATAGATGTAATAATGAACAATATTAATAAAGATAAATTTAATGTACCTTTTAAGAATATTGAGCAGGCATTAGAATTTGCCGAAGTTAAAGTTGCAATGAACCCGTTTAATTTACTTTACATTATTAGTATTCCGAAAACAGAAGACATAATATTTGAAAAATTAATTGTTAAACCCTTAAAGAAAAACCAAGATTTTATTAATAAAATTGTATACGAAAATATTTTAAGAAAAAATCATATAATATTTGGAATTTTAAGTAATTCTAAAACAACTTATGAATTATCTTTATGTAAGAAATCAAATTTAATAGATTTAAGTAACGATAAATGTATAGGGAACCTACTAGAAGGAAGAAACGCGACATGCACAATGACAAACAGCCAACACATCCCAACGGTAGAAGAAATAAACTCCGGAATCATTCTATTAAATAATTTTGAAGGAAATATAGACATACAAAATACTACGCAGCTACTCAATGGAACCTATCTCATAAAATTCTCCAACACCACTCTAACAATAAAAGGCCAAAGTTACACAGCAGAAGAAATATCCTAAATACACGCATTACCACCATTACTGCACCCACTTTCCGATGGTACAGAAATAGAAGAAATACTATCTCTGGAACTTATGCAAGAACTTCACCTTAACAACACAAAACACATCAACAAAATCCAAAAGGAAAGAAACATTCAACAATGGGCAAACTATTCACTTTTCATAATAATATTATTAACCCTAGCACTAGTAATGTGGTTTAAAGCAACAAAACCTACAATTTCTGCAGTAGCAATTCTATCAGCACCGGATCCCGGAACATCATTGCCAGAACAAATATCTCCAAAAATCAATAATTGCAATAATAACATTTTTAACCTCCCATACGCATGATTATGCGAGGACGCATAAATTTTAGAGGGGAAGAGTTAATACAACAGATCGTGAAACGAGAACAAAAGCGGAAAATACACAACCATGTTTGTCATAATATGTTTCTAGAATTTAAAACATATATTTTAGATAGTTTTGCTAACCAAACAAATAAAATTATTTGCCTTTTAACAATTTATAATAACTAACCAATGACATTCAGTTATATAAAAATGTGATATTCGCGAACTCTTTCACATTTCCCAACGGTTGCCGCGGCTAGCACCATTTATTTTTGCATTTTTTGTATGTTTTTGCATGTCACACGGATTGTTACTTGACATAACACCCATAGGAAAAGAAAATGGCGAAAAACTGAGGGGGCTAGCGGCAAGAGGATTGTGAGTTGGGGTCTCAGTATAATTTGTCTATGCTAAAAACTTCCCAAAAGCATAGAAACTGATGCACGTCCCTAATTTCACCAAGCGACTTATGGTACTTACTGCTGGCAATAAATATCCAATCGCTCTTTATTTGAAGTGCCAGTTATGTATTATATTAAGCTGGCTTAATCATCATTTGCTTGTCACTTAGGCAGAGAGAGTCTTCTTAGGCTGTTTTTCAGTTGCTTTGGTCTTATTAATTTAGCGTTTTTACATAGTCTAAGCGAATTCGATCTATATATTTGTCTGTTCCCAGATCGTTAATTCGCCAGTGTTGCCAGTTTGGGGGAGGAATTAAATTATATTTTATATGTATTTTGTTATAATATTGTTTTTAGTAAACTTAAAATGTGTGTGTTATTTTAAAATGCAGTTAAAAAATTGATCGGTCCTCCAAAGCAGTATTTGGCAATGCAAATAATTTGTGCTATTTTTGTTTACAAAACAAGTCTTTCAAGAAAAGCTGATGCCAGTTTAATTAGGAAAAAGTTATAGCTTTTTTTATAATAATAGTTCCTTAAATATTTTCCCGGATTTAAGCAACCAACTCATCTGTAAGTTTTATAAAAAACAATTTCATCAAAGTTGCGTAAGGGCTTTTCAAAATACAACATGCTTTGACATTTTGCGTGTATTAAATATAATGGCAAAAAGTTGCGATTTTTATTGAAAAAAATAGACAAATCTCAACGTTTTTCAGATTTATGGGGGGGGGCATATTTTTTGCTTCTGGCAGCGCTGCGATCAGCTTAAAATCTTTCGGATTTTTTTCCTAATAGGCCAAGCTGTGAAAACAGCGCCTTTTAGTTACCGCATCATATGCGGAGTGGTGGGACCCCTTATTACATTTTTAAAATAGTCCTTGCTCATCACATATTATAAAGCTGGTCTAGGTTTTAGTAAGAGATCTAAGTTCTTTATTATTTTTAATTCAGTTGGGTAAGAAATGTTATCCGCGAACCGATAAAAATGTGTAAAGCTTATTTCAATCGGGCTTAAAACTACATAAGCTCTAAAGCTGTTTTGAGCTTACTCGGCTTTAAGACGAATTGCTTCAATTTGTTTAGGTAAAGGAAGTGTAGGTTTTGCCTGAAATGTGGCCTTCTGCAAGATTGCTAAGACAACATTTTCCAAAATCAAAGGGTTCCTGCCAATATCTTTAGCCAATAATTACATAAAGCCACCAGCAGTAATGCATTAATTCTGACATTGTTTTTGGCAAATTTGCTCGTTTTTATCGATTCTGTTTTATTTCAGATTGCAGATTCTCATTAGCTTAATATTGCCGCAGGAACATTTTTCGAATTTGAATTTCTCACTTTTGGTAAACGAAAACATATCTCAGTACATTCGTCTCAACTACATCTGCGTTGAGTTTCCATTTTTGTTAGTAATGGCCTCAACTTTTTTGATCGTCAAAAACAGCGTGTCTCCTAAGTCCTAATGAATTAAATTCTGGGGGATAATTTTTTTTTATCAGAAATTATAGCCCGTCAAAAAAGGAATCTTAAAACTGCGTGTAAAATGCACCCAATATTTTATTCGGTAAACAATTATGCTGTTTAAACCTTGTGTAAAAAACATCACTAGTTTTTTATATTTAAAAAAACATGTAAGCACACAACTTGACTTTAAATGTGTTCACTCACTGCACACAAATTGATTAAACCTACGCTGTAGAACTAAATCGATAGGAATATGATAATATAGGGTAAAAATACCCAGTCTGAGATATCACCTTAGTTTGGAAAGGGAGTAACCTAGGGGTTGCACTAAATAGACAAGATTTTGTAGAAACAATTGCCGAAGTTTGATGCAATGTTACCTTAAGTCTTGGGCGATGGAAGGTATAGAGAGCAAAGACTCAAATAACATATCTCTTACTGATAAAAATTCCTAAGAATTTTAATAATAGCCTATAATTTTCATTGCCTATATCGTACAGTATCTAGTTGTAGGTTGTAGACATGGTTGTTTTAAAACATCAATTTAAACAAGACAAACTTTGCGGATAAGGAAATATTTCTTTAAGTGTGCTTTCATCCAGCAGTATACGAGTACTGCCTCTTCTTTGTATCAAACTAGTTTTCGTGGCTCACCCTGGTGCAATAGAGTTATCCCCATTTACCTTGAAAGCTTTTGCTAAAATTCTCACAAACATTTTCACGCTTTTCTCTTTCCAGTTGTTAATCAAAAGTACACAGTCCAAGTGCACGATGAATACGTTATGACGGGCAACACAGCAGTCCTCAAATGTCAGGTAAGAGTAAAGTTGAGCACATTTTATTACAACGGTCCTTATAACTGAGGGAATGTCCCCCATATTGAATATCTATAGCATCACTCCACTCGACACATCTCTCCCTGCCCATCTTAAACTAAGCCCCTTTTGAATTCTTAATATTTCAGGTACCCAGTTACATGTCGGAGTTTGTCATGGTTACCGCATGGGTCCAGGATACTGGCATGCATCTCTATCCTAACACCGACATCGGCGGAAAGTACACGGTCCTCTCCAATGGAGAACTGTACATAAACAACGCTGGACCAAATGATGCATATAAAAGCTACACATGCCGAACTGTGAATAGACTGACAGGTGAGCGAGAGGGTGTAGTTGACCCCACTAGCACTTTGTTGTCCCGAGTCCCACTTTAATACTTAATTCCCTCGAAATGAAATGCGAGTACAGGAAACAGGCCACATTTCTAACCCCGAGATCCTTGCCATATTATTTACGTACACGTGAGGTGGTTAAAATGAGAACATGTCATCCCCGATGTTTAAAAAGTAAAAGACCATCTTTCTCGTTTGGTGGCGATATGCCTCACAAAATTCTGACACACAGCCCTTTACAGCACACAAGTGGAGAGTGTAACCGAAACCACTATCCCCTTGTACGAAACCAGGTCATGCATTAGGAGGAAACACAAGATGCACTCCTGCTCTATGCTGATGCTCCCAATGGATGACGGCAGCGGCTTCGTCGTCGTCATCGTCGTCATCATCATCGACACTCCACTTATTTGCGGTTTTTGTTGCTGTGTGGGGAAATAACCTTACAGTGAGTTAACTTGACTTCTATTAGTTATCCGTCCTCGTCGTCTGCCTCCGTTTGGTGCGGTAAATATCTTGCACAATTTCCCGATGGGGGCCTCCTCCCTCATTCGCAGGACTAATAATCTATATCTATGCATTTGTGCGATATAATTAAATGCATGAATAAGTGCTCAATGGGTGGTTTGGTTGTGCTGGCAGTGCTACTCTGAATTATGTTGCCTACAATTTGTATCATTTAGTTGTGAAGCTAAGGTATTGTGTGCCGTCAGGGCGGAGGAGGTTACTCTTCTATCGACTAAATTCAATGAGGAGTGGGGACGCCATTGCTTGTACAGGGTTTCGGGCTGATTTTATTTTTATTCGACAACTTTTAGCTGCTCTATACAGTGTCTGCACTCTAGTGAAAGTTGACTTTTAATTTGAGAGCTTTTTGGATGATCTACTTAGGGTTGATGCAAGATTGCTTAGCTTGTTCAGTTTTTAGGGAATTGAGTATTCCCTTTACGTGTCGAGTACCTATGTAAAGGGAAACTTTTGTGTTGATGTTGTCACACTAGATTTGGGTAAATGATTAACGTATAGTAAAGATCTAGGAGGTATAACCTACTTTGTTGTCGGGCGGGGTTTGTTTGTAATTTGACATTTGTGACTTGTACTTTCTTATTCCGTGTGTGGAAATTCAATTTCTTTCAGCTTTACTGGTCGCCTCGTTTTCTTAAAACCATTCTAGGAATGGTCATGCTCCTTAAAAAACTTCAAATTGTATAAATTGTATAGAATAGAATGGTCTTACACTACCACTTACCGCCCTTTCATGAACTGGAAACATATATCGTATGCAGTCTTCTTTTTTTCTCCTCCGAATTCGGGCTTAAGCTGAGGTATAAAATATGGCGGATTTTGATAAAAAATTTAGACTTTCTGTACTCAGACCTTATCTACCAAACCTTTTCGCTTTCCTATGATCCTCGCGTTGATGGGGAGACACTTTTCTAGCTGTTTTGATACCCTCCACAGGAAGGGATATTCACTTTGTCATTACATTTGTAACGCCAAGAAGGAGTCACCGGAGACCTCATAAAGTATATATATTCTGAATCAGGATCACATTCTGAATCGATTTAGCCATGTCCGTCTGTCTGTCTGTCTGTCTGTTGAAAGCACGATAGCGCCCAAAGGAATTGACATAGACGAATGAAATTTGGTGAAAGGACTTCTTTTTAGCATCATCAGGTTTGTATTAAAAATGGGCTATGTCGGTCAAGTAGTTCTGGTACCTCCCATACAAAATCAATATTAGGCCCATGTGTCTCTCTGTATGTATGCAGTGGAGGGTATCAAAGCAGCAAATAAGAGACCGATGTGCGGCGACATCGATGCCAGCTGTTCCCTTCTAGGATTGCGAAGAACTGTCGTATTTACGCGAAGCTTAAACTTAATTACTTTTTTTCTAGCTCATAGAGTTAGTTAGTTTTAGTCCATTTAACAAACTACAGAATGATGTTATTTGTACAAAATGGAGTTGAACTTTACGTTTTTAAAGCAATATCGTCTGAGTGCCGTCCATTCCTTTCAACACACTCTTGCAATTGTACTCTAACTTCATAAGCTTCAACGCAAGATCTTATGTGAGGAGATTGCTTTACAAAGTCTTCCATTCAAAAATAGACGATAAGTCTTGCGGGCTGAAAAAAATGAAAAGCCAATAATTCAACATAATTTCTATGAGAGGTACCATACCCCGCACACACTTTTATGAGGGTATATGATATAATACCAAATTAGCATTTTCGAAGCCTGTAAGGAACAAATAGAATAGATAATCTAAGGTTGTGCTTATAAAAAAATTAACTGTTTGTATAACAGGTCTACATAGAACTCTAGGGCAGGCCTACATTTTCTTAACCATTCGCTTGAATGAGTTCTTATTTTTGGAACGACTTGTTCCTTCGGACCCATACGAATTCCTGATTCTTCTTACTCAAGTCAGTGAGTAGTGATGCGAACAATTCTTTAATGAACTTTCTGAAGTAGCTGATGAGGCCAATAAATTGACTCACTTCATTTGCAGGTCTTTCGAATTCTTCTACCGCTAAGGTTTTGGCTCTTCCGGGTTGAATGGTGCCGTTCGTGACAACTTGCGAAAAGAACTCAATTTCCCCTTTTGAATAACTCACATTTTTCCAAATTCATTGTCAGGTTTGCTTCTTAAAAAATCTTCAGGAACATTTCCAGTCTTTTGATTCCATCCTCAAATGATCTTACGTGTAGGATAAAGTCATCCATGAAGCTTATGGTAAACTGGGGCACATTCATCATCGTGGGACTTTCGTCAAAGCATATATTTATTTTCACAGACATGGTTCGAAATTATAAAAGAAAAACAAACAGAATCTACATAAACGAAGATTTAATGAAAAAAGCAATTGAGGATGTCTTAAAAAAAAGGGAAACTATTTCGTCTGCGGCAAGAAAGCACGAAATAAAACGTCAGACCTTGCAATCAAGGCTAATGAAACTGGACCCGTTGAAAGGATCATCGGATTCCGAAAGTGAAATGAAAGTGAAGTTTCAATGTAAGTATACCTCCAAAGAAGTTTTTACTAAGGTTCAAGAAGAAGGACTCGTTGCTTACGTTAAAAAGTCCGCTTTTCATCACTTTGGTCTGACTTACAGTTAATTTCGAAAGTTTGCGTATGAGTTCGCATCAAAAAACAATTTGCTACGTCCAAGCAGTTGAAACGCACCCAAAGAAGTTTCAGAAGATTGGCTTTTTGTGTTTTTAAAGAGGAACCCGAGTCTAACATTGCGAAAACCAGAAAACATAAGTGTTTCTCGTGTTAAAGTTCTCAATAAAAGAGCCGTCGAGACTTATTTCTCAAATCTTCGAGATCTTTATGATAAACATCATTTTCTTCCAAAAGATGTCTACAACCTTGACGAATCGGGAATAACGACCGTTGTGGATACACCAAAGGTAAGATGGCACTTCATGTGAATTAATTTTAAATTTTGCTTGCCCAAAAAGGACAAAGAAGTGTTTGCCAGGTAACTTCGGCAGAACGCGGCACACTCGTCACGGTTGTAGGCATCATTAACGCGATTGGAAACCATTTACCGCCTGCATTTATAAAAGTGAAAGGTGTGTGTTCTTTCCGACATCAGGTCGAGTACAAAGTAGTATTCGTACCCTATACTAGGTTGTTAAGCTCCTCTTCGACTAGTGGCACAGGACACCTTTTGTGACCAGTTTAAGCTTGCGAAAGGCTACACATATACGGTCGTCCTCATTTCTCTTTTCGACCAGTACGGCAGGGGTGGCGAAATCTGATTCGGATTCCTGTAGGGTTACTATAGTCCCCCTTATAAGTCTCCAAAATAATTTTGTCCACCAAAATTCAAAACATAAAATAGGGACAGAAAAGTCCCCCATATATACAAATATTCTCAAAAAAACGCTTTATTATCTTTTTTTTTTTTTTTTATCTGAAACTGATATTTTGATATTTATTCAAATGTTTATCCCCCCCATTCCACCAATTGCCCTAGTAACCCTAGAATCCTGTATGCTGTCAAATGCCAACAACGTCATTATCAAAAATGTATAAGTGTTTCTCGTTTGGCATAGGGTACCCCTTGTAGGGGAGTTGCGAAATCGGTTCAGACTTGCTAGGCTCCATTTCCATTTCGACGAGGATGGTCCACCGAAGTTTTTTTTTGAATGCAATGCATTGCCGGAATTTATTGAGTAATGGATAGGATCCCCTGAATTAAACTCATTGCGTTCAATGAAAGGTCGGTACCACAATTTGTAGCTGCATTTGTATCAATTTTGTGGACAGTTAAGACACTTCCTTCTTTAGGTACCACACTCTGGATCATTGAGTACGTCTTTGCTTATCAGAATCTGCTTGAGAAGGCTTTCGTCGATACAACTACAGCATTTATTGAAAAACAAGCCTTTTTCGAAATTTCGAAATCAGCTGAAATTTCCCCTACGACGGATTCTGTGATAGACGTGCTAGTCTCATCAACGACAATTTTGACCGCTATAGTTTGCTCGCTACCAGCTACCATATATATAGCAGTTTGATGTCCTCTGATGTTGAATTATGCTTATACGAACAAATTTACAAATTTGCTTGTTTTTCGATTTTTGTCGGAGAGCGATAGTTAGTTATGTTCTTTATCAGTGGACATTGCCGACAAATATGTCCAGTCTGATTACAGTTTTAACAAGTCGTCGAGCTCCGTGGGGGTGGTGATCGATTTTGCCAGCCTGCATGTACATTGGTTGGCTGCCGTCTTGGTCAATTGATGAAATGTCTGCCGGTAAAAATATAGGCAGTGGTTCTTCAATTTCCCCGGTTGCCTTGGCATCTCTTCCTGATTTGGAACAAAGGTGCCATTTTCCGTTGCTTTTGTGTAAGCTGTCTTTTATTTTCTATGCCGCTTTTCTCCCTTCTGATGATATCGCATTCTCGGCGGTGGAAATCATTCCGAGCCCAATTTTTTATCCTGCTTGACTCGGGTTCAGATCGTTGCGAAATAACAATTTACGTTCCTTTGTCGTGTGTTGTTATCGGGTTGAGTTAAACTCTCTTGGACCCTCTAATTGGGAGCCCTATTTATTGCTGCTTCTACGATTTTGCAAATGATAGAGCAAAGCCTATTTTATAAAAGATGTCAAAATAGAGGGGTTGTTAGAACTTACCCCTTCTACGGGATAAGTTGTAATATAGGCGGGGGTAAGAGCTAAACGTTACTCTGCGACGACGTAAAAGGGAGTCATGGAGGGACTTTTGCTCGAGTATGAGGAGTACATCTGAAGTCAGTAGACTACAAAAGATTGTCTCGAGAGATCCAGTTTCCAAGATCGGACTCATTCGTAATAGAGCGGGGGAGATGGTGGAAACACTGGATCATACAAATGAGGTCCTAATGGAGGTACACTTTCCAGGAAGCTATAAGTCAGATCAGCCCTGGGCTCCAAGGAAACAAGGAGCGAACAGGATGGATAGGACGGAAGCAGAACGGATCGTGACACCAAAAGCGGTCAAGGGTGCGATAGCAACATTCTCACCCTTCAAAACTGCGGGGCCGGATGGTATATTTCCAGGTCTAATGCAATGGGATATAGACGTAATTGCACCAAGGCTCAGGAATATATACGTTGCATGCCTAGCAGTAGGCTATATCCCGATAATGGACATTGAAGGTGCCTTCGATAAGATATGCTTTGAAAGTCTGAAACAAGCCTTGGAAAAACGTAGGGTTAACCAACTGGTGGTAAGATGGGTGGACAATATGTTGAATACAAGGGCGATTAATATTCAGACGGGAACCTCAAAACTCAGAGGAAGGGTTAGCAGAGGTTGCCCATAAGGAGGTGTTCTCTCACCTACACTGTGGAATATCACTGTGGACTCTCTTCTCGGCAGACTCGAGGCGACGGGCATTCACACAGTGGGATATGCCGACGACAAAGCAATAATGGCCAGAGGCAAATTCTTGGACGTCACCGCAGATATCATGAGGAACGCACTCAGAGTGGTTGAGCGGTGGTGTCTGGAACAAGGGCTCTCCATTAATGCGGCGAAAACAGATCTAATAGTCTTCACTAGGAAGAGGAAAAATCTGGAATTTCGGCCCTTCACACTTTTCGGATCGGAACTAACAATGACTAAGAAGGTTAATTATCTGGGAGTCTATCTAGATACTGGACTTACTTGGAATTACCATGTTGAGGAGAAGGTCCCAAAAAGGGTACTACATCAGTGCAAACGTGTATGTGGACAGAGGTGGGGACTCTCGCCTAGGTCAGCATAATGATGATGATAACTAGACCCAATATCACGTACGCCTTGGTTGTATGGTGGGCGAAAGCCTCTCAGAAAACTGTGAGGAAGCACCTGGATAGGGTTCAACGTTTAGCATGTATGGGAATTACAGGTGCAATACGTACAACCCCAACATGCGCATTGGAAGTCATCATGGGGATATTACCGCTAGACTTATTTATTAAGAAAACAGCGGCCCAAACGGCACTTCGCTTGCATCGAGATGCGAAATGGCACAATCGTGGTACGATCTATGGACATAGGAAGATCCTGGAACTTGCCAAAGACGATATTAGGGAGCTAAACATGCCTATGGATCGAATAACAAGGGTGCGTATTATGGAAAGAAATCACAAAACTCGTATTGAGAACGGATTACTTCCAGAAAAAAGAAATGGTGAAATAGTGATTTTCACGGATGGATCCATGATGGATGGCGGAGCGGGGGCCGGTATCTATTCAGAAGAGCTGGAACTTGCCCATCACATTAGCCTCGGGAAATGCAATTCAGTATACCAGGCTGAGATGATTGCTTTGCTTTATGCGTTGGACTACTTGCTTGAGTGTCAGGTGGAAGGAAGAAATATCCTTATAGCACTGTACAATCAGGCGGTGATGCATGGAACAAACAAACATCACAGCATCACTGGCACTGTGTACTTAAACTCAATAAGTGTTCATCTAAAAATTAAGTAACACTGACTTGGGTACGAGGACACATAGGGATCGAAGGCAATGAAAAGGCGGACCCCCTTGCAAAACAGGGGTCAACTGAAAAGTTGCTGGGACCAGAACCATTCTCTTCAATTGGCAGAGGAATGGTTGAACAGCTTGTCCACAAATGGATCACGGCAGAACACCTGAGAAGGTGGTCATCCGTGGAACAATGTAGACAAGCTAAAATGGCAATAAAGTGGCCGACCTGCTCCACTCAAAGAAGAGTTCTAAGCATGAGTCGAGGAACATTGAAATGGGTTGTGGCTTTGTCTACAGGACATGGTAATTTCAGGTATCACTTAAGGAAAATGGGCCTTATAGAGTATGATACTTGTAGACTATGCCTGGAGGAATCTAAGACAGCGGCACATATACTGTGTCAATGCCCGGCATTGGCTGGCAGAAGAATGAGGATCTTGGGACAACAATGGGTCGAGACCCAGTCGATGAAACGGATCTCCCATAAACAGATGCTAGCGTTAACACTAGGAATTGAGCCCAGAGAAGAACTGTGGAGAAATCCAGAGAGTCTCTCTGAGTAAGATTTACAGTGGTAGAGAGACGAAAAGAGACCCGGTGGTGGTCTGATTCGATTATCTCTCGAAATATATATATATATATATATATATATATATATATATATATATATATATATAGGCGGGGTAAGTTGTAGCAATGATTAAAAAACCTTTTGTCACACGTTTTTAAGAAAATTTATTAAAGAAGAACATCATAAAAAAAAATCACAATTCACTTGCTGACAAGAACTAAAAAAAAAAACTAACATATTTTCCTTTACCTTTTTGATTTGGTCTTGTCGACCTTTCTGGCTATGCTTTTATTTTGTTCCTCAAGAAACGGCCGTTTCTCTCGAGTATCGGTTAAAATGGCAGATCTTTCGTTTCCTTCTCTGTTTAGGACCTGCCTCGGAGTACGATCTTGCATCCTCTCGGAAAAAGTCCGCATTCTGCAATCCATTTTACAACTAACCCCGCCATGAAATCTAACACAAAGTACACCATAAAATTAAAACCGGAATCCGCACAAAGCTCCTATTTCTATGGAATATACTTGCTCTTTTCCTACTACGGTGTCAGCCGATTTATTATGTGATGGTCGATTTTCGACCACAAGCGAGACTAAATAATAGGCCAGAGGTATCTTATGCTGCCTTCGAATTTCGGTGAATTTAAAATTTGCATAAGAAATGTTTTTTTCAAATTTAATTTCCCTGCTCTATGAACGATGCCACGCCACGTATTAAATTCCGCCCACATTTCGTTAAATGCTTGGTATTTTTTATCTTTTTATGCAAATTTCAGAAATTATGTACTTGTACAGGGTGTCCGCCGGGAAGGTATACTACTTTGTTTTGCCGCCATTTTGGTAAACATTAGTCTTGACAGTTCATATTTGGCAGTCGTGAAGTAGACACGTGGAAAATTTATTATGTAAAAATATTCGATAAACCAACGTGTTCTAATCGTTTTATCAAAATCAATCATCGATTACTGTGACGATGACAAAGTTACGTGAAATTTTTGGGAGAAACAACGTGCAAACAAAACGCACTATTTATCGTGTAGTGAATGATTTCGAAGAAAGAGGGTGTGGAGGTGATAGGCCCAAGCACATTTGCATCCATTAAAAGTTACAGTCTGGTGTGCAATTTGGTCAGGGGGAATCATTGGACCTTACTTCTTTGAAAACGAAAACGGCGTAACGGTAACTGTGAATGCGGGGAGCGATATCGTTATGATTGAAAACTTTTGTGAGACTAACAGAGGCGGACATTTACCTGATATTGTATATGTATACATAATTGCCGACATTAAATAAAACAGTTATCAATATAAGATCCATTCTCTTTCATTAAAACAAAAATTATAAACAAACAAAGTAGTATTCCCGGCGGACACCCTGTACATATAAGTTATAATATGCAAATATGTTTTAAACATTTTTTCTGTCACGTATCCTTATCAAATTGCGCTTAGATCTGCAAAAATATTTTCGAAAGACAATATCTTCTTATACCTTCATAGATAGGCAAAGGCAAATAGTTAAGAACCACTCTCATTGCCTTAAACACAATATATTCGCAATTTTTCGCATTGTGCCGTGATGCAGTGCTGGGTGTAATTTATTTTCCAATATGTTGCGTATAAGCCAGGACTGGGTGAACTCAAGTACCTACCTGTAAAAATTCAATTTCAAAGACGACTTGTTTTAAATTAATTTGTTGTACTAAAAGTGCCGCCACTTCAGAACTGTCATGAAAGATCTTCTGAGTTAGCCGTTCGGAATCGACATACCTATAATTATAGATCCCTTCCATTCACTCAAAAATTAATGTTTGTAAGAAGCTGTGCTTTCGGACCTGTTGCATTATCTCTATATTTATTTATTACAGGTGCCTCGCCTCGTTTTCCAATCCCACACAAATTTTAAAAATGATGCAAATTTCAAGGCTGGCATTGATGTCAAACCAAAGTGGTTGAAAAGAGATTATTGTATGCACCGTGAAAGTTGGCACTAATACCGCACAGTCAATGTATACATATATGTACATCGATTTCGTTTCGCAGTAGATGTCCCGCGTTTGTCGATGATGGCAATAATGGTACACTTATTATTAGTTAAATTTTCTCACAATTTATGCGGAATGCTATATTAGTTCAAAATCCTTTCAAAAACGTTCAAGCAAATGTGCAATATATCATCGCTGAGATCTGTTTGATCTATTCTTATCAATAGCAATTGTCTTCATTTAAAACAAAAACAAAAAACTCGTAAAAGCCTTGAAATAAATGTACAACCCCAGCAAAACTTATGTCGTCTAATTCTTCACACACTTTCACGGCGCTGAGTAAAACTCCCTTCATGTTTCATGACTCACGACATCATGACCAGTAAAGAAAAAAAGTTACCTCTTTGTATTTGGGGGAGAAAAATATTCTCTATTCTGAGCACAAATCACCCAACAACCCAGCCGCCGTCCAGCCCATAACTTTTTATTACTAGGACATGTGATTATACTGCGATCTCCCTAAAATCTCCACAAAACATCTATAACTTCGTAATGCGAACAAACTGCCACCCTTGCTTGCTTTACCAGAAAAAGCCTACCTCCCTTAACCTTTCTGAGGTATAGCAGGTCCTTCCAACATGATTTATCATCATTTAACGCGTACGGTTACTCCACTCGAGCTTTTCCGTAATTAAATAGAGAAAACCCTCTATTTAGTGGGCGTGTGGTTGCGCCTAAGCAATAAGCATTTTATTTCACACATATACATCTGACACAGCGCCACCTGTGTCATTCCAATAGCAGGCCATATCTTTATTCAACGTCCGTGGATGCTGTTGTGCGGTGTAATCGAGTGCAATGCATTACTATTCGCGCATACACATCAGAGAGCGCATAACTCGGCAAGCTTCTGCCTGTTTGAAATCTTGAAATTATTTGCACCCCCACCCCAGATAAAGCTATTAATTTGTATTCCATTCAAGGGCCATTAATGTTTTCGTTCTGCTTCTCTGTTGCCATCCGTGCATCCGATTCCGGAGCAGTAAATAAACTGTGAAATGCACTCCATTTATGTTGCCCTTATATTCATTCCACCTGCGAGCGTTAAATATACGTTTTCAATAATAATCCTTGTGCTATTATTTTCCATCAGTGCTTGCTCTTTTTATATGTGTGTATAACTATGTGTACTCTCATTCTAATGCAGGCGAAATTCAAATATCAACATATCCAGGACGAATCATTGTAACGGAGCCCAAGGGTATGGTACAGCCAAGGATAAACGTGGAGAAACATTCAATGAGGCATGTTGTACTTAATGGGCAGACAACGTTGCCGTGTATAGCCCAAGGACATCCGGTGCCAACGTATAGGTGAGTTTAACTGCGCCAACATTTTGAATTGAGTTACATTTTGTGTTATTGGGAATGCACTTTTTTCTCGGCCCCATCGCATGTTTAGCTGGTTTTAATTTGATTTTTCGTTCACCTTTATATTGTGACCACATCATTTCGTAAGTCAGGCATTATATGTACACACGATTGAGATTATGTTAAAAAGTGTTCATCGAACAGGAAAATTCGTTAAATTTTGACATAGAAAAACTTTGCGAAAAATTATACTTAACGGAGAGGTATAGGCAGAGAGAGTTGAAGGCTTTTAATTAAGGTTAACGATTTTGCAAACCATATTGTGTACAGTAAAGAAACAGCGACTGGCAAGAGCTATTCAATTTTGATTTGTGTCGAGATTTCGTTATCAGATAAAAATAAGGACATCCCATAAATAGCTAGCATTCATTTTAATTTCTTTTGGTGTCATCCAACTGCAAACAACATCAATAACCCATTTGTTGGAGTTTAAATAATTAATTCAAATATAAAGTCAAAAGTTGTTCGCTTACAATTCCCTGAATTTTAATGTTCTGTGGATTGCGGATCTTCGTCCTTCAGCCAAGACAAATCTCATGAATAGCAACGCATTCAGTTCACTAATTTCGTGTTCAAAATACCCAAACCTTTTCCTACACATTCAACCATACATATCTAAAAAAAGGACCATGTTAGTTAATTTTTTTGCGAAAACTCTTACATGGACTATGAGACATTGCATGCAATTAATAGATTATACAAAAAAATCCCTCCACAGTGTATGTATATACCCATGCCTTCCTTTTTGTATGTACATAAAGGTATATCCTCTTTTCTATTCAGATCAACATAATAATTATATGCGCGCTCTTTTGTTGTATGTAAAGGTTGTTTACTGTGTGTTGCTATCTTGTCCTTTCGGCCTATTATTTTTTTTCAAACAGGACATGACCCACACAAATCGTACTATACATTTTCAGTTGTATTTTAAAAATGGTAGGTATATGAAAGAAACTTGCACACAAAAATTCAAGCATCGTTAGGGAAAAAACACGTTTGGATGAAAAATGTATAAGAACAGGAAAACAAATTTAAATAGAAATAGAGAATACTGGACTAAGTAAAGAGGGACTTTATTTATTATTCAAAAATAAAATGTTGTAAATGTTTGCGCTACGAGCATTTTTATCGAAACGTTCCCTTTTTACTTTTATTTAAATAAGAAAAAAATACACTGGACAATGTCAGCAGCCTCACATCCTTACTGTGAAACAAAGCAAGATAACATTTTGCGTGACATTTATTTTAAGCCTTGGCATTACGATAATTGCCTGCAAACTGCAAAAGGGATGCGGGTCATTCAGTTTTAGAATGTCGTTAAACTTTTTTTTTTTAATGACAGATGGTTGGTACCTACGCTAAGCTTGCGTTAAGAGAAAGTAGTTGATTTATTGTATGTGGTCTCTTAATCCTTTCGATTAAATAGAGTTCGCCCATATTCGAAAATAAATTACACACAGCATTGCATCTCTGCACAATATTTCCGAAAATAAAAATTAAGTGAAAGTGATTGTTATCTATTTGCCTTCGCCTATTTATATAATATTTACTTCACTATTTGAATCAGGTGTTGCAGCCCAAGCAGCCTTTTGTATATCTATGGTAAAAGTATGCATACTTCATTTTCTAATTACCTTTATTGTATCGATTATTGTGAATAGTTCGATGCATTCGTCCAGTGAATGTCTGAAAGATATACAGTCAGTTAGCTTGTTTACTAGCCGTGCTTCAAAACATCAAAATCTTTATTTCTTTGATAATATCTTAGATCAATTCAATGGTTTAGTGTGTATGCAATGCTTTCTGTAGATAACCAATTAGCCTTCATTGGAAGTCTCTTCAATATACATGTTCCACTCATAACCTTATCCAAATCCGGTAGTCCTTGTTGGTTCACACCCACTATCCAGTGTTTAATCAAAGAGCGTGACAATTCTTACAAGAGTTGGAAGCGTTTTCGTCTAGATGTACTCTACGATGTTTATAAATCTCTCAGAAATAGGGTATTTTGTGAAATACTTGAAGCAAAAAGACGTTTTTATGTTCGGCGACTAAATCTCTCTCAGGCCAAGTATAAGCTTTGCAAGAACATCAAAAGTATTGGAATTGGTAAACAAACAAATAGTTGTCAGCAATTTACACTTTTTAGAAAAAAATTTTAAATCACAGATCAACGAACATCTGAAACACAACAACCTGATTTGTGGAAATGCAAACACATCAACGATCAACCGACGAGCCTTTATAATAAGATTTGTATGCCGCACTCTAACAGATCATGCAACATGGAACCAATTCGCTATACGTACCTAGTATACGTACCTAGTATCGACCAGACAATTCGTTGTGTCTGCAGTCCGGTTGTGGAATTTCCTCCCCCTTTCTGTTCGATTGATAAGTTGTGCGGCTCTGATGATAAGAGATTTCGTATAATTTTGTTTTCTCTTTTTATTTATTTCTATTTTTATTCCTTTTGTATCTATTCTTAGTTTACCTACTTTTCTTTTCTTTTCTTTTCTCAACGAGTTGAACTCCGACAACAATTGCATTAATTAACTACATATTAAATATAAAATTCTTATTGTTTCCTAGCAATCGAGTCAAATTTGTAAATATGTACTTATTGCAGCTTACGCCATTTTATAAGATACTAGCAGTTACCCGCGACTTCGTCTGCGTAGTATTAGTAACTCAATTAAAATATTTATATCAATAACAGCGCCACATATCGAGTCCATAACTATTTTAATTTATTTCATTAAATAGCTTTGAACTTAAAGATACAATATCTTAATATCTTACTATCCTATCTTTCAAGGCAACCAATCAGACCCACACATTTAAATTCATTGGCAAAATACGCGGCAAATGTATTTATTTCTTACCAAAAGTATAGATACAAGTTACTATCCCTAACTTGAGAAATAATTGGTTCGTCATTTAAACTTTCATCCCAAACTTTATCACCTTCACGTGTTGTTTTTCGCAACAAAAAGTAGCCAATGTCATTCTCAGAGGTCCCATCTACTCATATACCAAAATTGATATATTGGTTTTGCGGTCGTTAAAAGGCTACCTTAATTTTTCTGTGCAAAACAACAACTACTGACAACAAAATTATGTTTTGAAATAACAAAGTGATGCCAAATTTGTATAGTTATTTTGCGATCACCTTACGTAGAAGGAGAATGATGTGACTATCGCATTTGACTATCACAAAAGTGAGTATCACCTATCACCTTACGGGACTCCACCCCTACCCCTGGTCTGATAGATAATACGCACACACAAAAAGAAGTTAATTGGATCCCAAAGGTTTTGTTCGTAAACTAACAAACTAAGTATTAATAGACCGTCAGCTCCAGCGCTCCCACCCAATTATCCCGCAAATTTTGAAAATAAAATTCTCTCTTAGTTTTCCTATCTGTGCTGTGAAGTCAGTGGTTCCGCACAGCAAAACCACACGACTACCGACACAAGTAGCGTAGAGTTGTGGCGTGATGTCGTGTGTAGGTACCTAAAATGCTTTTAATGGATGGAGCAGAAAGCTGAATAGCTCAATGGTCAATATTCGGAGCAGTGCAGTATGGCAAGTTGAATGAAGCAAAGTAAAATTTTAAAATGATTTCATTAGAATAGGTACAGCTTTTATCACGTAAGCTGCTTCGCAGTTGGAAAATCAAAAAAATATAGTAGCCTATCGCAATACTCTATCCCGTAGCTCTCTACTAGTGAAAGAATTTTTGAAATCGATTCAGTAGTTCCGGAAATTACCTCTTATGTACCAACAAACATTACCTCTTATGTACAAACAAACATTATCATCTATTGAATGAAATTAAATAAATGAAATGAAATTTGTCCAGCACTTTGTTAAAAAAATCTCTTTCCACACTGCAGATGCTTTGTGTTTTTCACAAAAGTCTAGAACTACGCATTTTCCCGCAATTCTTTTAAACGGCAAGTAATAGAAATTCCATTCCACAAGTGGAGTGATGTGTAAAAGGTTGGATTTTAAAAGACAAGCCTATGGCTTTTCGCGACATGCCGATATTTATATCTCCGGTGGTATTCCATAGTTGTATTTGATATTAAAGCAGTTCTCTAGGGTAATAGAAACATTTGAGTCCGATTGAAAAAATTACTTTCTATATAGGAGAATTGTGCACTTAAACGATCCTAATGACCCTAGCCCACACTTTTATCTCTCTGTTGCGATATTTTACTTTATACAGAAGTGTGATCATTTGTTACCCTTTCCATGTACTCCTGAAATCCACTTTACTCACAAAACTTTTCCATTTCCAGATGGTTCAAGGAGGAGAACGAACAACTTTTGCCACTCCAGCTAAGCGATCGGATAACCATGATATCAGCCGGGCTATTGAAAATCACAAAGGTAAGCAAGGCACTTACGACAACAACAACATCCCCGAAGAACTCCTATCTACAGTTTTGTTCCATTTCTCGGTATTTTTAATTTCCTTGTTGCAGGCTCGACTCGAGGATAGTGGCAAATATCTCTGCTGGGTGAACAATACTGCTGGAGAGGAAACAATCCAAGTGTCACTCACTGTCACAGGTATTCAATAAAATTTAATTAAATATAAAGGATATAGCAGCTCAGAAAGGCTGTGTGGACGGACAGTGATAACCTCATCTCCTGTGCGAATATCCCTGTGTCCTAAATTCGAAATTCCTTTCCGACCCATTGTCGCTAAAAAAAAAAGTACACAGCACCGTCCTAATGAAATTTGACTATACGTACCTTGGTTGCAAAAAGCGACGACACAAGTCCATGATATGAAAGGATATACACACGTATACGGTATTATTTCCTCTTTCAGCGCCATTAACCGCTCATCTCCAGCCGCAGGTACAGACAGTTGATGTGGACAAGGACGCACAGTTCCAATGCATAGTATCTGGACATCCTGTGCACGACGTTAATTGGTTACATGATGGAAAACCAATTCTGAGAGATAATCGAGTTGAGGTACGTATATCAAGAGTATTCTCACTCAGCCTCATCCATCCACCCACGAAGTGGAAACAAAAACACAGAAAGTATCATAGATAAGTGAATTTTGCGGCGAATGTGGGTTCGGTGCATCCAGAGGGGATATGCATCTGCATAGCTAAGCATGGCGGTTGAGCTCTGATTTTTGCCTCTTAACCCATTCAGTCGCATGGAAACAGAATTAGAACGAGAACGAGATAATCTTGTTTCCGACGTTCGTTGGCGGAAAATACTTAATAAAATTTAAGATAATGACGGACCGACTGCGAGGGGAGATATGCAAAATGGGACCTTGCCTCCCCCTCAGTGTGATTGTGGTAAATTTATGTTTTAAGGTGAACAAGGTTTTGACCCACATTCGTAAGCGCGCTCGATGTCATTTTCATTTGATGCTGAGAATGAAGGTGCTGTTGCTGCTGTGGTTGTTTTGAAGTACTCGAATGTAGTGCGATGTTCTATTTAATTTATTTATTTTTTTGTTTTTCCTACCTCTATAGATACTTACAGATCCGCCAAGACTTATTATAAAAAAAGTGACTAAGGACGATCCAGGAATGTACCAGTGTTTTGTGTCAAACGAATGGGAACAAATACAATCAACGGCTGAACTGCAGTTGGGAGGTGAGTTTTGGGCAGTTTGGGCAGTTTTCCGCAAGATGGAAGTTCTTTGAACTGATTACGCGATTTTAATTGAATGTTGCCAATACTTACTGTTACTTGGAAGTAAAAGGAATACTTTCTGAGTTTGAGATTTGTGCAAACGCTTGCAATGTTTGCTCCACGCATTGTTGGGTGTTATTTGGTCGTTGATGCTTTGCTTGGGCCATGGCTATTTTTTTAAATTCGAAACTTTAATTGAGTTGGCATTTTAAAAATATACGAAAAACATCCTCGATCGTTACGTTTTATATTTGATCTCTAATAACCTCGGAATTCCGGGTGAAATTGCGACTCTATCGTTCATTAGGTACTTGATCGGTGGTTTTCTATTTCGGTCGTATTTCTTTCTAATTTCTTCTGTTGCCACTTTTTGAGGGCGATTCGATTTTTCCTCCAAGTAAGTAATTACTTCGTTTTAAGATTCTCATCTCATGCCGAAACTAATTTCTAAACGGACAATTTCAGCGATAAGTTCGACGAGGTCGCTATTACTTATAGCAACAACTCTTAAATCTCGACCAGAGGTGATTCTTATGAGACCACCGAAGTTTTAAATTTGGAACTCAACTTAACCAAAGTCTTCAGTCACTCGGCGTCCTTCGTGGATAAGTTCGAACTTGTCTAATGAATCCTCATACCCAAGAGATAGTCCCGCATACTCGATGACTCTGACGATGACGCTGAGTGCGCTGGCATAGAGGATTGATAGTATAGGCTTTCTACATAGGGACTTTAGGACTATCATCAACTGGTTATTTGGATATTTTGTCGATCACGCACTTTGATTGCGTATTACAATTCCACAACGGAGCATTAAATTTTCAACAATGGAGGAAACTGAAAATCGAAATGTCGCAACAAGCTTCGTATTAAAATTGAAATCACACGTATCTGAAGACTTTAAAGAAGAGTTAACCTATCTGAAACATATTTACGAAGCCAAATTTTAAGCAGACCTCCCACCATTGAGTTTCCTGAGTGCAATTTGTTCGCAGAACTTGGATACGATTTTCCCCAATGTTTGTATTGCTCCGCGTGTATTTTGCACCATACCTGCCACAGTAGCTAGTGCTGAACGTTCCTTTAGCGTTCTGTAAGAATTAAAAATTTCATAGCTCGCGCTCTTTACAAGATCGTGTTTCAGGACTTGCTACTCTTTGTTTCGAAGCACCTTTTGCGAGGTAATTAGATTTCGCTGTAATTATAAGTATTTTGTTGCTCAGAAAACTAGAAGAGTTCGAATATAAATGAGAAAATTTAGTGGAGTAGGAAACAATGCATATAACAGTTTTGTACTTATTTTATGAATGACACTAATTCGATACAAGATACAGCTAACTGGAAACCACACTCTGATTTATTTAAATTAAAATAGATTCTCTTTTGTCCTCTTTTCAAAATAAAAATAAAAATCTACATTCAAATTAGTCATTATAAAGGGTTTTCCAATAAGAGGTGTTATTGTGAATGACCCGTTATTTCGGTAGCTATCACTTTTGAAGCTTTTTTTCTTTGACATTTGACAAGTAAAAACTACGCCATTACTAAAAATGGAACGATACACGCCTCAACAACGCATTGAAATTATTAAAATTCACTACAAAAATGGTGAAAATCTTGCAGTCACAGTTCGCAAAACTAAAGCATTTTTTGGTCTTCAATGATTAATGATTTTTTATGGTCGGAGTTGGATGGTATTGATCTGGACAACGTTTACTTTTAACAAGACGGCGCTACATGTCACACAAGCAACGAAACCATTGATCTTTTACAGGAAAAGTTTCCGGACCGTGTTTTCTCTCGAAGAGGTGATCACAATTGGCCACCGAGATCTTGTGATTTAACACCTTGCGACTTATTCCTTTGGGGCCACGTGAAAGATAAGGTCTACGCCAACTGCCCAGCGTCGATTCAAGACCTCAAAGATAAAATTCGTGAGGCTATCGAGGACATAGGGCAGCCACTTTGCGATTTGGTTATGGAAAATTTCATGAAAAGGATATGGTCCTGTATGCGTGCTCGTGGTGGCCATTTGGCTGATGTTGTTTTTCATTATTAATGGCATACCCCCCTCTTTATTATGAAATAAACATCCGATTATTTATCTCCAAAAATGACATTTTCTTTGAATACCAAAATAACACCTCTTATTGGAAAACCCTTTACTATGACGCTTTTGAACCGTCTGCAAAGGTTGCTATTGTGGTTTCTCCTCATACAGGCAGATCGCTAGTGAATAAAATGTAAAGCACTGGATACTGCCTTGCGGTACACAAGCTTTAATGTCTCTTAAGGTTGAGTACTCTGTCTCTTGTTTACAGCATCGATCAGATTATATGACTCCGGCTCAAGGTTTGGACTTCAGCTGTAAAATTTCGCAGTAGATCTTAAAAAAAAGTGCAGTAGATTCACTATTTTTGCAGTAGGTTTTGAATTTGTGATAAAAATGACGATTTTCGAATTCTTTTTAAATATGGAAAGATAAAAAAAATCGACAGCCAACAGCAGAGCAGAACAACAACAACAATACATTTAGAAACAGAGAAAGACACACTTGAGACTTGACTTCATAGTATCAGTTCATGCAAGGTAAATGCAGTGAAAACGAGATGGCATGCACATTTTCTTTTAAAATATATTGTAATAGATTGCAGAATGAATTAACAGTGCTTTTAACTTAAAGTTTTAAGTTAAATAATAAATAAATCTAATAATAAATAAACCAAAAGAAGAAATAAAAGAAAGAAATAATTAAATATCAGTAACCGATTATTTGCAATGCGCTTATAAAAATATACTAAGAAACGAAAATGTGTAAATATATTCGATTTTGATTTAAGATTTCCGAAGTTCACATAAATTGCAGTAGATTGTCAGTCGAGCGCAGTGGTGCAGTAGATTTTATTTTTTTCCTAAAATTGCAGTAGATCTACTGCAATTGCAGTAAAGTCCGAACCCTATCCGGCTTCAGCAGTTGCTTTTTTAGTCTGCGGATCAATGCGCTCTGTGCTTGACTTTATCGAAAGCTTGTGTTATATTAAGAAATTTTGTGGAGCACACCTTTTTCTCTTAAAATTTTTTTTCGATTTTATCTGAGATTTTATGCACCTCATCATTTATAGAATTCAAATTGGTGAATTGGGACTAGCGATTTTTCCTCAAATATTTTTTGCAAAATATAAAGCAACATCGAATACCTTAGACCGAATTGGTGGAATTGATATTGGGCCATATGAGGTTCTGTCTTTTGTCTTTTTCCGGAAAACGTGGGAGCCCTCGCTTAGTAGCCCAACACACTGACCACTAAGCCACTGCACCAACTTTTTATGTTTGTATACTTTCTTTAATACATATCTTGGCAAGTTCTTTAGACCGCCTGTCTATCTTCTTCGCAGCGTTCTTCGATTCGTTGGTAACTTGTATCTTTATAGGACTTGAAGACTTCATTAAAATGCTATGCAAAAGTGTTTGCCCAGATACTTTCTCTGGTTTTTACAGGAGGAATGTGAGCTATTGGCCTTTTCATTTTCTCTGTTGCGTTCCAGAGCCAGTAGTCGGTCTTAGCATCATTTGAAAGACTGCTAGGATAAGTTTTTAAGGCTAATTATTGAATTTTGTTATAGTACAGTGTGGTTTTGTCCCCTTGTTTATTTTTGCGAGGATAAGAGTTTTGTTTAATCTTATTTAAAAGGCATTTTAAAACAAAAATACAAATTTTACCAACTGAGCTGATTTATTTGTATTGCCAACATCTAAATAAGTTTAGAAAAATATTCAAATTCCCAAGCATTATCTTATACGGGACAAACAATTTTAAAATAGGATTCCCAAACAATGTTTAGCTCGTTGTCCTCCCATTCTATTCTATTGAGTATCATTAAACGTATCTTCAAGGACTATGGATCGATTGAAATGAAAACTTAGTCCTCATCCTCCAGTCCAGTCAGTCAGTCCTCCACATTTTTTTGCAAACATTAAGACCAATGAAATGTCCACCACCCTCAAAGAAAGAAACAAATTTCCGCCAACAGGATACCAAATGAAACACTAAAGCACACGCCTAAAGGGACATTTTGTCGTATGAGCGCTTTCATCCCTACTTCCAGCTGTGAAAAAATTGCAATTTGTTAGGACATTCTATATGACTTTGTGTGCTGATGATAACCACAAGACAGTTTATAGGGCAATCAAGAGGGATATTTCCTTTTCTTTCGCTCGATAGGATGCAAACCCCTCTATCACTGTATCAAATGAAAACACAATAAAAAAACCTTTCCCATTTCAGATGCCTCACCGGAACTACTTTACTGGTTTTCGGAGCAGACATTGCAACCGGGACCAACGGTCTCATTGAAATGCGTAGCAACAGGGAATCCACTTCCTCAATTTACATGGTCTTTGGACGGATTTCCGGTAAATATAAAACTATTTTTCTACAATGTAAATCAATTTCACCCAGCCCCCAAGGGGCGAGATGGGTGAGCTCCTTTTTTTTTTTTTTGTTAACGCATTTTAATCGCCGATATCCGGTATTCTTCCCATTTTTTGTTGTTTCATTTGATGGAATTATTTCCGGACACCTCGTACTCGCCTTGCTCTGTATTTGGATCGATAATATATTATCCTGCTGTTGCTGCGGATGTGTGTAATGGCTTTTTGGAACGAATGGACAAACACCCGCATATTGACCACTTGTTGAACCAATGTGTTGTTTCACAGATACCGGACAATTCGAGATTTCTTGTTGGACAATATGTAACGATACATGACGATGTCATCAGTCATGTCAATGTGTCAAATGTCAAAGAGGAGGATGGTGGAGAATATTCATGTACGGCACAGAACGCCATTGGCAAGTAAGTGGAAATTGATTGATTTAAAAGTTAAATAAAAACCTCCTCAAATGTTGAATTAAATTGTTTACATGACGTCATGGGTCAGCTATAATTACGGTGACCATATTTTTCAAAGCAAAATAAAGTACAAAAAATATTATTATTTTTGTATTTATTAAAACCCTAACTCTCAGCACCATTCAACAAACGTATCTAAATAAAGACAATCATTTCCATAAAAACTGGAAAGTTGCTTTACCTCTTCCATTGGCTTCCATTTAGTAGTTGACTGTGTTTCTATAAGCTTGAGCATAAACTTAGGGTGTAAACACATTTTCAAGTATTTTACATTGGTATTTTTTGCCTTTTTGTACGTACATTATGAGTTATACGTAAATTGTTTTGCTGCTCAAAAATGAATGCTCGATGCATGCATGTTTTTGTCATTGTTTTAAAGGACAGTCTCAAAAATAAAGGAAAAAAACCGTCCTTTAATAAAAAGAAAAAAATACAGGGCAAAGGTGAAAAGAAAGGACTGTCCTCTTAAATACAGGACGGATGGTCACCGTAGCTATAATATGTAGATATTATTTAATTATACTTACTTACTTAGCGGGCTCCCGACCCGTGAAGAGTCTCTGCCTGAGACACTGTAGCCTTCCATCCTCTGCGATCCCAGTTGTTTAATTTAATGTAATTATAACAATCAGAAAATATGTTCGCATTTTAGAGTTAGTAAGTTGTTAGAGAACATCAGTCAATGGGAGGGGCAGTAAGACGATTAAGGAAGGACCCTAGGTCACAAGCAACCTATAATAGACTGTCAGCAAAGCTGAAACAAATTAAGAGAAACTGCCCAAAAGCTGTTTTCAGTGTTACTATGTGGGAGAAGATGTGTGCCATGTTAAAGTAAATTAGCCGCACGCATACATTTGCATACATAAAAACTTACCAATTCATCTTACCTTATTTAATTCAAAACGGCCAAATGACTTTTCTTCAGACTGACGTTTAAACTTAAATAATGGGTTAGACTCGACTTTCTCCGGATCGAAAATTACAGTCTCGATTATCTTAAAGTCGAAGATAACTTGATTATTTTTACACAGTTTATTTTAACTTCGACTATTGCCCTAAAGTCGCTTCTAAATTTGGTTGTTTGTAAGGCCGGATGTGTCCATCTTCCCTTTAACGATTCGTTCCATTGTTGTTGCCAAAAGCCAAACAGCGATACTGCGTATTTTCTCTTTTCGTCGCCTACTCGGCCATTTCTGACTCGCTCGGTTCTTAGAGCATTCAAGATACAATACGATTATAGCATCGTTTGGAACTTGTTGAAATGTACAGGCGACTCTTAATGCGCTTAGGCGCAGCTCCTGCAAGGAGTAGTCTCTTACTCTGTCTCGGGCCTTAAAAGTGCGTTTTCACCGACCTTTTGCATATTTGAAGCGGGATCAGGTCGAAATTCTACTTTAAAAATTCTGCTTTGCAAAATTCTGTCCTATAGCACAAAAATTCTGCTTTACAAAATTCTGGTTTTCAAATTTAAAGTAATAAAATTCCACTTATTCTGCTTTTTTCCAGCGAAAAAATATAAACGATAAGAAAAAAAAAAGCGGATATAAAAAAAACTATTTTATATTTATAAAACATTAAAAATTATTTACTTTTAATTTTAAAATAAAAACAAAATTAAAATTATAAAGAAACGAGAAAAAAGAGATTAAATATTAACACCAAATTTGAATGAAAAAAACAGTATCTATTGGAAAAAAAAATAATACGAAATTTAATTAAAAAAAGATAGCCTACAAGAGAACGAAGCATTTTTGTTAAATGCTACCTCGTTTTAGTTATGATATTTTATAATCCACGTTATATTTGCGAGCTATTCTGTATTTTTAACGCTTTTCAAAAAATATATTCAATTGTTTGCCACCGCACCTGACTTAATGTACAGAAATTGGCTCCTTTATTCCAAATAGTTTGTTCAGTCTCTAGGCGGACGATGTTCGCTACCATTACCTGTCATGTCTTAATGGCTTCGCTATTACTACATGAAAGGGTAACCCACAATGTAAATTAATGGGATCCAACTGGATAAAAATGTAAAACAAATCCATCTAAATTCAGTCTAACGCTAGAAATACACCCAAAATCCTATTTCAGTCACACATGTACTTGCACAATTTCAATGCGACCGTACATTGGCTTACGCCGCGCTACTTACATTCAATCCTTTCTAAAAGATGCATCCCAGTTTTCCCAATGTACAGTGCTTTTACTGTATATGTTGCTGGATAGCTCACGGTTCTTGTACCGCGTCTATCTTGGCTATTGCTAGTGCTTAAACTAGAATAACCTAAAGAGACTGATTAAAACACCTTGATTGCCGTTTAACAAGTGAGAAATATATTTTTATTGAACTCAATATATACTTAAAATTAGCTTAGCCTAGCAATAATGAAAATAATAATAAAGTCAGCAAAATGCTGATATCGGAAAATGGATGCATAAAGAAATTAACAAAGTGCTGATTTTGATAAATGGATACAAATATATTACAGACCACAGTGCAAAAAATCAATTGTGTCTGAAGTGAGGTCATTGCCTCAGTGTAGTTGTCGCGTGTGCTAACATCCTGCCCCCATTGAACTATGTAAGTTCAATCTGCTCGATGACCGGTTGTTCTAAGTTGGTTGCGGCTTGAATTCTTCTTGGAGCTGCAACAGGGTATTTTGTCATTCTATTGCAACTGCATAATCCAAATTTCCAAACAAGAAGTATTATTGAAGAAATGATCATGAGTAGTCCTGATGAGCTTATTATGGTGTGAGGTATTGTATGCCGTTGACTAATGTTTGGCAGCTCCATGCGAATAGAACCTAACTGTACCTCTAGTCTTTCTAATTTCTTGTCCTGAGCATCAAATCGAAGTGGATCTTGTTCTGCTGCGCCTATATGTTCGTAAAGTGTACTGTTTTTTATCATGCTGAATCTTGTTATTGAAGAGGGAATAGTTTGGGAGAAATCACTCTGAGCTCGGAGGGTTATAAGGTCACCCTTAGCTATGCAACTAGGTTGTAGTTTCAGAATGCCAGATCCTTTAAGTGCTAGTAGTATTGCCTTATCATCGCAGACTATATTCAAAGACGTTGTGGATGTTACAGCAAAAATCCATTCATTAGTATGTAGGTATTTTGTCCATATTGGGTTATTGCGTATTACATTCATTCGGCATAATGACAAGTTGTTGATTTTATTTAAAATGTGTATTTCGCATTGGCTCGTTGTTGCTCCTCGATGGTAGATCGGATGCATTTGAGTACAAATGTGCCTTGTTTTTTCTATGACAATGCAAATTGACAACTCTGGTTCCGTCAGCGGGTAGTACTGGTCATGGTGGCGATTAACTGCTTAGAATGTCGACGATGGTTTTATGAGTACAATTGTTTTGTTTAATACTGCTGGAATTGGAATGATTCTATATAATTCGAAATCTTCCGAAGTTATCAGTGGTATTTTTATTTGAAATATCACGTGGTTATTTGTGATCCGGCTAGCTGTAACCAGAATTCTGTAAAGCTCGAGAATGTTGTCTGTGCTTGTTGGAAGACGGTATGATGGTGATAGATTGTTTTTTATTATTATCGCTTGCTGTTTCATTTGGTGTGGAGATCCTTGATGAATGTCTGATAGAGCGTGTGTTATTGATGATTGTGTACGTTGAATATTTGTAAGTAGTAGTGTTGTAAATATAGACCATGACGAAAATAGTTGCTGAATTTTGAGTTGGTATGATGCTTCTGTGTTATTGTTAATCCGATTGATCACTTCCTTCATTTGTTTTCGAAGTGATTCATGCTGTTGATCTAAAGTTTCTTGGTTTTGTTTAATAATGTTTATGGTAGATTCCATTATTGAAGTGTGGTTTTTTGACAGATCTAGAAGGTGATCTTCATTGCCTTGTATTTTGTCGATTGTTCTAGACATCTCCTCTGCATACTGAGAATCTAAGACTCCGAATAAGCTGTTTGCCATGTTTCCTATTAAATTGAATGCCCCTCTTTTGGATCGTTTGATGTTGCCTTTAGCAAATAAAATGCTGTCTTCATATGCGTCTTGATATGTACGATAGATGAGATCGGTAACTTGGGTACATAACGTCTTCTGTTGTATCCTTTCACAGAGGTGCCGAAGTGTAATGGTGCTATTGCCGACAGCCTCTAATTGATTCCAGTATGGTTCTAGATCGTAGTATATGACTAAATTCGGTGCCGTGACATAAGGCCATGTGACATAAGACCATATCTCAAAATATGGCCTTATGACGCTTTCACAAAGTGTCGTAAAGCCATATTTCGAGGTATGGCTTCATGTCGCTTTCGAAAAGCGACATAAGACCATTATGGCTTTATGTCACTTTCAAATGGATTTTTAACCCTTACCTGATAAAATGTCATCTTTAAAAGCTCAAAATTATTAAGGATTCAAAGATTTAAAAGCTCAAAATTATTATAAGAACTGTAAATATTTATTTTTCTATAAATAAATGTACATTTTTCACATAACAACCATGTAAGTTACCACTATTTTTTTGTGTTGTCTAATGTAATGTAATGTGTAATGTCTAATTTGAGAATCTAAGAAAATTCGCGCGAATTTTCTCACTATTACTTTATCTAATGCTCAAAAACTGAAGCTTAGATTCTCAAATTAGACATTACACATTACATTACATTAGACAACACAAAAAAATAGTGGTAACTTACATGGTTGTTATGTGAAAAATGTTTTTGTTATTGAAAAAATAAAAAAAAAAACATATGGTCTTATGTCTCAAATTAATATGGTCTTATGTCGCTTTTCGAAAGCGACATGAAGCCATACCTCGAAATATGGCTTTACGACACTTTGTGAAAGCGTCATAAGGCCATATTTTGAGATATGGTCTTATGTCACATGGCCTTATGTCACGGCACCCTAAATTCCATCTATGTGTTACTAGGTTTGATGTTCCCAGATTGTCAAAATATATTCCAGGTTGAGTGTCAAATGTGTTGATTTCAACTTCCCTTATTGCTGTTGTTGTAGACATCATTGTACAAGCGATGAATAAAGTAACTAAGGATGTTCCAAGGGATAGTCCGCCTTTCCGTTTTGGTGGTGCAGGAGCATTGTCATTCCGACAGTTTTTATGTGCTCCTCGATATCGTTGCTTAAGTCCAGTTTTGTCACTGGGGGGTATTGTTTTGATGAGTGATTCATGATTAGCACACCATTTCCTCAGCTTAAACCCTGCTGATGTCAAAATTGTTTGTAGTTCGGATTGCATTATTTGGGCTGTAGTTAAACTATCTGATCCTGTCATGACGTCATCAACGTAGAAATCTCTTGATAGAACCCTTGATCCTAAGGGAAATTGTTGCTGATTTTCTTCTGCCAGTGTTTGAAGACATTTGACTGCGAGATAGGGTGCTGACCTTGTTCCGTATGTCACGGTTTTGAGCTTATAACATTTTAGTGGTTCGCTGGAGCTATCTCTCCACCAGATGAGTTATCTTGAATGGTTGGACCTGTTGCTAATATGTCGTTTAATGACAGATTGGTGGTTGTTTTTGCAGATCCATCGAAGACAACCCTAAGTTTGGTAGTGCTACTGTCATCCTTCGTGACACAATGATGTGGTAAAAAGTAGTAGGGCCTATCCAATTGTTTATAGTTCACCTCTTCCATATGTCCAAGTCATCGGTACTCCTGCATTAACTCCACGTATTGCTTCTTCAGATCTTGTGATTTGGCAAGTCTTCGTTCAAGTGAGTTAAATCGTTGAAAGGCTATATCTCTTGATTCTCCTAAGTTACTTGGTTGATCCACAAATGGCTGGCTTACTACATACCTTCCCTCAGAATCTCTAAATGTGGTCTGGCTAAAGTGATTCTCGCAGCATCTTTCCGCAGCAGTCATGTCCCTGTGTTGTGGTTCTGGATCCTCTAACTTCCAAAATTTTTCAATTTGTTGATCCAACGACTCGTCAGCGCTGCAGATTCCACACACAGCGTTAGTAGTTTCTGCATTTTTGACCTTCCCGGCAACTGTCCAGCCGAGAACTGTATTTTGTAGTATGGGTAATGAATCTCCCATCTTAATTTGACCGACTGGCAGTAAGGAATGGAATATTTCAGCTCCAATTAAAACATCTATTGGACTTGGAATGTTGAATTCGGGGTCAGCCAATGGAATGTTTCCTGGTATATTCCATGTGGATGTGTTAAAAAGTTTGCCAGGTTGATTAGACGTTATTTTTGGTATGACATGAGCCTCGATGTTTGAAAAGAAGTTAGTGATGCGTGATCTTAACCCGATGTTCACCCTTTGCTTGGCCTGCTGGGTTTGCCGACCAATTCCTTCAATGGTTGTTATTAGGGGAATGGTATTGAGACCGAGTTTTTTCACAGTTCTTTCAGTAATGAAATTGAGTTGAGAACCTGAGTCCAGTATGGCCTTACACTCAATGGACTGTCCCATTTGATTAGTTATTCTCACAATAGCAGATGATAAGAGTACATAGCCTTGATCTTTGGTTGTATCTTGCGTAGTAAGGGAAGTTGAAGAATTATTGGGTGGCAGAGATGGTATTACTGTGCTTTCCTGCCCTGCTGTCATATTATTTGTTCTAGGAGAAGACTGTAAGTGCAATAACGTATTATGTTTCTTTGAACAGGTTTTGCATCCCCCAGAAGAACATTTGGAGGAAGAGTGTCCAGATTTCAAACAATTTATGCATGTTTTTGATCCCTTGACTAGATTGAATCCTTGGGATGGCGACAGTTGTAGAAATCATTCAGTGCCTATGGCTAGAAATCTTGCAGCATAGGCACTGAATGGTTGCATGTGCTGTAGCAGTAAGTGATTTATGATGAGTTGTTGATCGGCGATTGTTGCCTTCTGGGGACGCTATGTTTTTGCCCATTGCTTCTTGTGATTGAAATCTAATTTCGATATATTTAAGAAGACTGTCTATGGTTTGGAGGCATCTTGGGTCCTTGAGAGATTGTTTCCATGTAGCATGAGTGTTCTTATCCAGTTTTTTGATGAGCATATGAACTAGCAAGGGATCCCAGCTGGTGACATCGATTCCAAGATTATTAAGGCCCTGTATGCACTCAGTGGTTGTGTCATGAAAATTGTTCAATGCCATTGCTGTATCGGCAGCACATTGAGGCTGAGATATTAGTTTCTCCAAGAACGATCCAACCAGTAGTCTCTTGTTCTCGTAGCGATTCTTTAATATGTTCCATGATGACTCATAGTTGTTGTCACTTATGGCTAAATGATTGATTAGTCTAAGTGCTTCGCCGGACAAATGAATCTCTAAGTACCACATCTTTTGTGCAGATCCAATATTCTGAGAGTGAATTATCTGGTCGAAGAGGTCGTGAAATTGCCTCCAATTTGAATATGTCCCATCGAACTTAGGTAGTGTAATTTTTGGTAGCTGAATGCCTGCCTTTGTGTTTATTGTAGGAGTGGGATCAGAGAATGAGTAAATGATCTCTTGTAGTTTGGCCAATCCCTTCTGTGCATCGTCTTCAATATTAATGAACTGAGTCATATTATAATTTGCTTGATTGAGATCGTCATGGTCCTCAGATATTGCGTGGTGCAAGCTCTCTACCTCACGCCAATGCCTTTCCAATGTGGAAAGCTGTACCTGATAGTACTGTTTGGATTGTTTATCCGTTATTGAATCCAGATTCGACGTTATTCTCTGGATTGTGGCTATCAATGCCTGCTGTCCCCGTAGTTGCCTTTGGAGGCTAGTGACTTCGGAGTTATTAATGTTGGTGGTTGTTTGTAGCGCTTGACTCCTCGCAGTAGGCTCAGACCTCTTTTAACTTGTGGTACCAGATGTGTTATGGGGTGATTCCTCGTCCTCACTCACTGGCGATGATAAGAGAAGTGACCTTAATTCGACATACTTGATTTTGGTATTCCCAGACATGTCTCCTTGTATGTACGGAGTATCATGCTTGATGTGGCCTTTGATGCGATCATGGTTTTCAACAAATTCTTTCCATATCGATTCTAGTTTTTCCAATTTATTTGATATGTATTGCCTCGTCCTTCTTGAAGGACCATCCTTCTTTGTGTTGACTAGTAGCTTCGTTATCTCATCCGCTAGAAGCTTCTGACGCGCTACTAGCGCGAATGTTTCCAATTCGTGCATTCCTCAATGACAATAAGTCCGATTGTTGCGAACAGTGTATGGCCCTGTCGACGCCTCGCCAATGTTTTGCCTTGGCGACGCAATTACTTTGTTGGAAATTTCCTCTCGTATTGGGAAAAGCGAATATTATAATTTTAGTCAGTGTTTAGCCCTGACGACGCTTTTATTATGTGTTTGTGATTTGCCCCTTACCACTGGTGGGGGGCAGCAAATCACGTCGGGGTCACCAAAATGTACAGTGCTTTTACTGTATATGTTGCTGGATAGCTTACGGTTCTTGTACCGCGTCTATCTTGGCTATTGCTAGTGCTTAAACTAGAATAACCTAAAGAGACTGATTAAAACACCTTGATTGCCGTTTAACAAGTGAGAAATATATTTTGATTGAACTCAATATATACTTAAAATTAGCTTAGCCTAGCAATAATGAAAATAATAATAAAGTCAGCAAAATGCTGACATCGGAAAATGGATGCATAAAGAAATTAACAAAGTGCTGATTTTGATAAATGGATACAGACAATGGATATTACAGACCACAGTGCAAAAAATCAACTGTGTCTGAAGTGAGGTCATTGCCTCAGTGTAGTTGTCGCGTGTGCTAAAACCCAAACTGATGTTATTCGTAGAGAATCTACTTCAATTCTTGCAATTACAGAAAGTGGTTCTATTTAAAATCACAACTTTAACAATAACGCACCTTCAATAGTGACATCCCTTACAACCCAAATACGAGTAACTATCCGTATATCCACCGTGTACTGAGAATAAATTCCCGCAGTTGATATCAATCACACTTCATAAACCATGAAGCCTAAAAAGGAAGCACAAAAAAAAACTAAACGAAATCACCGTTAAATGGAGTGTCAAAATGTATCGTCCCTCACATGTGGTTGTCGTTTACTTCTAATTCGTTGCGTCTTGCTGTCTTTGGTGTTTTACTTGTCATTTATTCTTTTTTTTTGTGTCTTCTACTTGCAGAGTATCGCACAGTGCTAAAGTAAACATTTATGGTCTTCCGTATATTCGGGAAATGCCAAAAATAACAGGAATATCAGGAAGCGATTTAATAGTAAAATGCCCCGTCGCTGGATACCCGATCGATAAGATCCACTGGGAACGGGGTAAGTTTATTTGTTTTCTGATGTTTAAAGATATCATGTACTGGGTACATACCTATATATACAATGGAAGGAAAACCCATACAAAATGCTGTGGGCACAATATGAATGAACCCCTTTTATACTCACATGAGCAGAATTCCTTCCTTCTTCAATGTTGTTCCAACGTACGTACATATATCGCATTTTAATATTTTTCTTTATGCGCATAGTTTCACTTTCCTTTATTTTATGTTTTTGTCTTTGTTGTAGAATTTGCTATGTCTTTTGTATAATTTGAACAAAAGCTTCACAAATTTTTAGAGGAGTAGTGCAGGACATCCTTTTCATATTGACATGCCGACCATTGTATGATTTTTTTTTTTCTTTAATTAATTCCTTTGCTTTGGGAAAAGTCATATTTGCTGTTATTAATTATGATTTTGCAGAGTAATTTGTATTTAATGCTAGTATGGGAGTGTATGTTGATTCAGTGTATTATTTTTTATTGTTCAAAGATTCAGTGTGCATAGAGGACACAGCATAGGTACTCGCTGCATTCGCACGTGACAGTAGGGGTATAAGTTGTAGGCCAGAGAAAATAAAATTGTTTGAGGGGACAATTTAAAGTTTAACGTATTAATTTCAGAATTATTTATACGTAATACGATGAAGCTAAGGAGAGATTAGAAAATATTTAGAAGATATATTTTAAAATTACTCGGATAATGCAATTAACGTGCATCAGTAGCATTTCAGGCGAAGCCTTCAGATCCAAAAATTGCAAAAAAAAAAATAGCTATGTGGATGAGTACATTATAGTAAACTTAACAAGAAAAAAGAAGAAACTTACTATCATGTTATAATCATCATAACTATATTCTTAAAAGTCGTTTCTGTAGTCATTACACAATGTTTAGTGAGCCGTTACTTCACTAAACATTAACAGTACTTCATTTGGAGTTCGGATCGAAATTGCCATTGAAAGACATCTATGTTCACTGGTAGTCACGTATAAATACTATAAAGAATAAAATAAATGAAAGTATTTTAAATTTTATGAGAAATAGTTGATATACAAAATTGTGGATGACATCTACTTATAGATGCATCGTATCGCCGGTTTCACTTTACGTCCATATCTGCTCTTCCTCGGCAACTTGGGTAACGGTGGATCAAGCGTCTGCTTGAATTGATAAACTCTCCGGCGACATAGTAGCTGGTGTTCTAGCCTCGGTACGATTGATCGGTCATGGTACTGGCTTGATGATGGTCTTCCATTATCGACGTTTTTGAAATATCTCAAGTAGTTTATGTGGCCCGTTTTTGATAATTCAGGTGAATCAAACTTAGACGCAAACCATAATACGAAACAGTACATGAGTCCGTTTTTCTATTCGACTCGCGAAAAATAATAGGGCTTTTTGAGACGGCGAAGAAAGATCGAGAGTTATGGAAAGTCCATTGAAGTATCCTACACCTGGCACCCTTACAATGCATAACCGTGGAACTTAAGATGATAATGACAAGCTATGGCATGGTTTATTGCTGTATGGCGAGGATGCAATGATAAAGAACAAATAGGCTCCATTTCCAGAGGACGGGCTTAAAATTGTTAGAACTAATTTGGTCTCTTCCATTCGTTCCAGAACTGACCCAATCGAATCGTTTTAAAAACTCCTTAATATGGGCTTCTAGGAAACTGTCGCGCCAACGATTAATTTGTTTTTACGACTTAAGAATATTTAGTGGATTAGCTCGAAGTTGCACTTGCATTACCATGCAGACATCTTCGAAATATGCAACAAAATGCACATAATAGATCCAAAGCCAAACATCATGATGGGCAACTCTTCCATATAACTGTTTGAAATCATTTAGTAAATTTTATATGTGGTAGACTCTAGATTCTGTTACGACATAGGCATCTAGAAAGACATCACCACATACATAGCACGCTCGCGAAACTAATTTCTGGGAAACTACCTACTCCCGTAATAGTCTTCTGTGGGAAATACAATGCATTAGGGAAAGTACGTAGGTTTTTCGATTTATTAAATGATAAAAATAAAGATACAAATTTTAAATTACAATTGAAGTCTCGTATCCATACCCTTTGTGTCACTGGCACTGATGCCAGACTTTTCGGACTGAATTGCCCTCGACGACTATTAAAAATACCCAAAAATTTCCTTTTTGTTCTGAAAGATAAAAGCCACTCAGAGAGCGATTTTATTAGATTTATGGTGAGGTTACGATAGGAATATTAAACATGGTGGAGAAACCGAATGCACTTGTTAGCACACATATAGAAAACGCTAAATAATTTAAAATTATTTTCAAACCTAATCGACCAATGTGTAGCTTTATTGTACGAAATATTAGTGCAAAATTTTTTCCAAATGATTTTGCTGGCTTATTTATGTAACTACAGGGTGGCGCACCAATTGTGCTACAATAAGAAATTCAAATAACTTTTTTTTTAATTGATGTATTTCATTTATTTTTTTTTTATTGGTTAGAAAATTAAATTTTATTTTAAATAGTTAGTTGTTTTTAAAGATTATAGACCGCAAATGACCTCTACGCTCTCCCACGCATATGCGGCACCTGATCAAAAAATTATTCATTGCAGCCTGAAGAGTTGAAGTTGGGATCGCCTCAATTATTGTCGTTATGGACTGCTTTAATTCAGTTAAATTCCTGGGCTTCGTTTTATACACCTCTTGCTTGACATAACCCCATAAAAAGAAGTCTGGTGCAGTCAGGTCAGGTGACCTTGGGGGCCAGCGAAGAGTGGAGTTCCTAGAAATTAATTTGTTTGCGTATTTTTTGTTTAGCTCCGCCATAACTGGTCTGGCTATATGTGCAGTTGCTCCATCTTGCTGAAACCAAACGCTGTTGAATGGTATACGTCTTCGGCGCAGTTCTGGGTAAAAAAAACTCCTTCAACATCTTTAAATAACGGTCCCCATTGACAGTAACGGTTACACCGTTTTCGTCAAAGAAGTACGGCCCGACAATACACCTTGATGAAACTGCGCACCACACAGTGACTCGTTCTGGGTGCAGTTCCGTCTCATGGAGCATTTCTGGATTAGACTCATTCCATATACGGCAATTTTGCTTGTTTACATTGCCGTTAAGATCAAAATGGGCCTCATCAGACATGAACAAACAATTGATCAATGTGTTGTCTTCTTCGGCCATTGATATCATTTTTTGGAAAAATTCCAGGCGAACAGGCAAATCCTGAGGGTTTAACTTGTTAGTAATTTGGACTTTGTACGGAAACAAGTTTAAATCGTCATGAAGTATCCGTTGTAATGACCGTCTACTAACTCCAATTTGCCCCGATAAGTTTCGGGTCGAAACGCTCGGATTGGCCTGTATTGCAGATGCTACTGCTGCGATTGTATCCTGAACCCGAACATTGGCATCTCGATGGTACGGCCTTCGTGCGATGCTTCCAGATTCGGCAAACATGTTTACAAACCTCATAATGGTCCATCTACTCGGGGGATTACCGCCAAACTCCCGCCTAAATTCCCTTTGGACGGAAATGACGGACTGCAAAGCATGGTACCGTTGCACTATCCAAATTCTTTTCTCCGTAACCCAAGCATCCATTTTTATAAATCTAAATAGTAACCTACAAAATAAAAAAAAAAATAAGCCGATTACTCACACAGAAAAAAAGTTATTACGTTTTATTTTTGTAGCACGATTCGTGCGCCACCCTGTATTTATAATTGAGCGTGTACATTTGACAAGCAACCTTATTTCGTCTGTGTGTGTTGTAAGTGTTGACAGTAAAAAAATTAGTCGGGGAGAGGGCTATGGGACGGTCACAATTACAACTAAATATTATATTAACCATTGTTCAGATACCGAATGCACTCCGGTATTTCGATTGCAAAATTATACGCCAAATAAATACACCCGGAGAGTTTACACAGCCCTTTCGCTTTGATGAAATTGTTGCTGATCAAATTTACAGATGAGTTTGGTACCTAAATCCAGAAAAATATTTAAGGACCTATTACAAAAAACTATAATTTTTTCCTATTGAAAATGGCTTTAGCTTTTTTTTAAAACGGAACGAAAATAGTTCAAAAATATAAAAACATATCATTTTCACTGGCAATTGTAGCTGTGAAGAATCGATCTATTGTTTTAGAGCATTTTAAACATATACATTTTTTTCATCCTCGATTGTCATGTTCAAAATGCGGAAACGCATTTTACTCTCCAGATTTCCCCCTATCGACCAAAAAACCCCTAAATCTGGGGGGAACACCCCCAAACTGACAACCCTAGCTCTAGTTCACTTTTCATTTAGAATTGGTAAAAAATAAAACAATATTTTTTCCGATTTCAAAGCAAAGATTTTCCGAACCTGGATTTTTTCTTAGTGTTAATTTTCCGGATTAACCAATACAAATGCGCTTAAATTTGACAAATACTGGAGTTTGTTTACATTTTCGTGAAAACTTTCAACTGCAACGAAACATTAATTATTAATTTAAAAATGATAAGCAATCAATCAAAATTTCGAACAACTAATGTTTTACCAAAGAATGGAACTCGTAGAAATGTTTCGAAGGATACACTACACATATTCCAATCACAAAAAAAAAGAAAGCAAGTGATGTTGTTGTTTGACTAGACACACGAAATCTGAAAACTGAAAAGCCCAATTGAATACCACTAAAAATGTGTCGAAAGAATTCGCCAAACTGTGTTTGATTTCTTGTTAGTTAGTATCTAATAATCTCTCCTAATACAAGATGACCATAATTTTGACAAAATCTCCCATTCATAAAGATTCAAGATTCTGATTCTGTTTTTTTTCTGTTCAATGAATTCGTTGGAGAACTTTTGCTAATATTGCTTTTTAATGTTATTTCTACAGTAAAAATTAAGACTTATAGACTTTACTTAAAACTTACACTTAAACGCTTATTTTGGGATCATTCGGCGAAAAATATATTACTAACAAAACGAAAAACATTCCATTTTACATTTGGCAGAAGACTGTTGGTCAGTTCAGGGCAATACTTTAAAAATATCTGGGAATATTTAGTTGTGTCAGGAATTGACTTGGAAGTGTACTTTTGACTTCAGTGAAACATAGAAAGATTGTCTGTTAAAATGTTTAGTTCTTCATTGCGCCAGTTTCTACAATCTGATGGTGAAACACACCTTTAGAGAGAGAAATTCGTTGGGCGCTGATAATACGAGCATTGTTAGTCAAAAGGGAATTAAAAACTGTTTTACTGCCTAACAAAATAAGGTCGCTGTAGCTGTAATAGTGCTAGGTATGCGGCGGTAGTACAAGCTCACAAATTATATGACGCTTCATATATCTGAACAAATATCCGAAAATTATTTCGATTCATTTTGTGATATGGCGCGAAACAAATGTTAAAAATTGGCCAATAATCGGAACTAGTAATAGACTTATTTGCATTCGTCTACAAAATAAAGAGTTGAGCTTAATCTGTGCTTCCTGTACGAGTTGTGATTCAGTAAACTTGACGTCTCTTAGCAAAAACTTTTTCGAAAACTTTCTACACCTACTATATTCGTATGCAGCTTCCCATTCAAAACAAAGCACCGATGATATGATGTACTCAATTTATTTCTTTTTTCATTTATGCTTTGCAGATGGACAAACATTACCCATAAATCGCAGGCAAAGGGCTTATAACAATGGTACGCTCGTTATCGAACAGCTACAGCGCCTCGAAGATGCCGGAACGTACACGTGTATGGCACAAAACAAACAAAAGCAGACCTCCAGGAGAAACGTGGAGATTCACGTGTTGGGTGAGTATTATGTTATTTTCCACAACTCCTCCTGATGCGACTGTGTCCTAAGGAAATAGCTTAGCGAAGATGATCCGAACCTCAGGTATTTGAACAACTGGGATATAATAGACTTAACGTATTGTTTATATGAATGTTCTACGATTGTTGCAATACCAGTTGTCCGCATAGTCCTTGTGCTCTTTTTTTTTTTTTTTTTTCTTTCTTTATAATTGCATGGGCAATGTTAGAATGCGAAGCAATTTAACCTGATATCTGAATACAGTTGCTTTCTTCTCAGAGACATCTAACCGTTGCGACGATTTAGGTTGGTCTCTGCTGCCGGTTGCTTGTGCTGTCCCTATTTCCATTGCTCTTCTCCTGTGAGTATAGCTGCTAACGACTTTGCATTTTTAAAAGGATGTGTATAGAAAAGGTGAACGAACTTGCCTGCAAACTGTTTGTTTGGTATATTCTATGCGTTCTGCTAAAGAAGGAGCAATCTGATTGAAAGGCAAATACGAGGATTGCCATATCAAAATAAAGTGCACAGAGTTCTCCTTCAAAGGTAACGGATTTGTGTTGTGCAAAGAGGGTGGTTTGGTTGGCGAAGAATGAAGAACGCTTGAAGGAAACAAAAATCGATAACGATAACTTATTCGTTTGCAAAGCAGAGTGCTGATATTTATTTACAAAGCATTTTATTATATGATCTCCATCTTCAAGGATGCGAGGATTTAAAGGAGCAATGGGCTTATTATTCAAACAAACACAAAACAATAGCAGCTGTGCTCTCAAAGACCAACTGTCGGCAATGAAGTGTATTTACCATTTCTTGTGGAAAAAGAAAGCGAGTTGATTGATCTACTACGCTTTGCTATCTAAGAAATAGCAATTTAATCAACAACGATTGAATCAAGTACTCACAAGGTAAGCGGTATAATAATGGCCCTAATGGTTCGATTTAGAAACACTGGCTATTTTTCTATTGCAAATATGTCGGCACCTATACTTAACTTTGTTTCTAGAGAGGGCTCACAGAAAAGGTTCCTTCAATATAAAAAATTTACTAGTATATTGTGATGATTCCCCTTATAACAAAATTTGTAAATTATGTATGTGTTTTTTCCAAATGCGAAAACCAACATTTTTTTTGTTTATTTGTATTGTAACCACCAACTGCTTTCTGTTACAGTTCCGCCAAAGATCATGCCAATACAATCGATGACGGACATGCTGCGAGAGGGAATGCGAGCTGCAATATCCTGTCAAATTCTCGAAGGAGATCTACCAGTCAGCTTTCGATGGGAAAGGAACGCAAAACCACTCATCGGGACTGGGTAAGATCAAATGGTCTGAACACTACTTGGCCATAGGGCTCACATCGGTTTTTAACTTTTAGAAATGAAGTCTTCCGCCGACTAGACGAATACTCTGCCAGCCTTGTTATAGAGCACATCACATCAGAACACTCAGGGAATTATACATGCATTGCCAGTAATGTTGCCGGTACTGTAAAATTTACCGTTCCTCTAACAGTTAATGTTCCTCCAAAATGGATCCTAGAGCCGAAAGACTCAAGTGCACAAGCCGGACAAGATGTACTATTGCACTGCCAATCCGAGGGCTATCCCAAACCGCAAATAACGTGGAAAAAAGCTATCGGTACTAGCCCCGGTGAATATAAGGATTTTCTGTACGAGCCAAGTGTACAGTTGTTCAACAATGGATCGATATATTTTAAGAAGATCAGTAAAGAGTCACAAGGACACTTTTTGTGTGAGGCAAAGAATAATATTGGATCAGGTGTGAGCAAGGTTATCTTTCTGAAAGTCAATGGTAAGTTTTAAATCTATTTCAAACTTTTACCTACTTTATGTAATATCTACTTTGAGTGTTAGGAGGAATGCCTTTTCTATATAGGGATATCCTGTGCAGTAGCCTTATGCAGTATACATTTTATTCAATGGAAAGTGACAAAGATTGCAAATTAACGATTGATCAGTTCATATCCATCATCTGAATCGTCTTTATTTCCCTTTCTATATCTCCTTCTATGATAGTTGTTTTGTATTTGTCACTTGAAGCAATTTGACGAAGTAGTTCAGACTTTGGGGTATTCAAAGAAATCAACGTATGAATATCATAAATTACATAACGCAGTATTCTTAGATCCATATAGATCATCGATTTCATGCACATACAACAACATCATGTGATCCTGCTTTTCATCGAGATCACAAATCATGACCTGGACATTTATTCTACTATTTCCGACTGCGTTGTTTGTTTCTTTTGAAAATGTTGGTGTGTCTGTAAACGATAATCAAACCACACAGTCACGTTGCCAGACTAAAATATGTAACACCATTTAAAGGGTGATTTTTTAGCTGGTTTGGTTTTGGCAACACTGGTTTTGACAGCTGACGTGTGTTTAGTACCTTGTGTCACTGTCAAACAGCTTCAGTTTGGTTTGCAATTTAACCATGGATCGTCTTACAAATGAACAACGCTTGCAAATTATTGAATTTTACTATCAAAATTCGTGCTCGGTTCGAAATGTTCATCGCGCGCTGCTTCCATTTTATGATTGGCATTCTCGACCTTCTGAGCAGTCTATTCGGAAGATTGTGACCAAATTTCGCACCAAATTTACTTTGTTGGACATTAAACCACCAACACGTTTACGTACTGTGCGTAGTGAAGAAAATATTGCGGCCGTATCAGCTAGTGTGACAGAAGACCGCGAAATGTCGATTCGGCGCCGTTCCCAGCAGTTAGGCCTTTGTTACAGCACTACGTGGAAAATTTTGCGGAAGGATTTGGGCGTAAAGCCTTTTAAGATACAGCTGGTGCAAGAACTAAAGCCAGCCGACCTACCACAACGCCGAATTTTTGGTGAATGGGCTCTTGGAAAGCTGGCCGAGGATCCGCTTTTTTATCGAAAAATTGTGTTCAGCGATGAGGCTCATTTTTGGTTGAATGGGTACGTAAATAAGCAAAATTGCCGCATTTGGAGTGAAGATCAGCCAGAAGCATTGCAACAGCTACCAATGCATCCCGAAGAAGCCACTGTTTGGTGCGGTTTATGGGCCGGCGGCATTATTGGGCCATATTTCTTCAAAGATGATGAGAATCGCAGCGTTACTGTCAATGGTGAGCGCTACCGAGCGATGATAACAAACTTTTTTTTGCCCGAAATGGAAGTTCTTGACTTGCATGATATGTGGTTTCAACAAGACGGTGCCACATGCCACACAGCACGCGAAACAATGGCGCAATTGCGAGGCGAGTTTGGTGAACAGTTAATTTCACGTTTCGGGCCGGTCAATTGGCCGCCTAGATCGTGCGATTTGACACCATTAGATTATTTTTTGTGGGGGTATGCCAAGGCTAATGTGTATAGGGACAAGCCCGCTTCGATTGACGCACTGGAAGCCAACATCCATGCATTCATTCGTGAGATACCGGCCGATATGTGTGAAAGAGTATGCCAAAATTGGACTCAGCGGATGGGCTACCTGAGACGCAGCCGCGGTCAACATTTGCATGAAATTATCTTTAAACATTAAATTGCAAGGTTCAAACTATCGATTCAAATAAATATTTCATTCATTTTTTCGAATTTTTTGTGTTTTTTTTTTAAAAAAAGTTCTAAACCTCTTAAAAAATCACCCTTTATAATGCAAAAGATCAATGAGCTTTTTTCAACATTCAATTAAGTTTCCCGTCTGTTTCTTTTTTGTTCTATAAAGGTATGTCCAGATCAGCGAAATGTTTCATTAATACTTTATTAACATTTCAGAAACATTTATTGAACGAAAAAATGTTTATGAAATGTTTCGCAGTTTTCCAATTGTAAATAATTATTTTATCACAAGTTTCTCTGCAGAAAGGTGACCGTTGTTTTTTTTATTATTTTTTATTTTTGGACCATACAATTTAAATTGAAGCGAGTGTTGTGGGATCCCTGAGACATAAATTACAAAATTAAAAACTTAACGTTTAAATATCGTTGCCATTGTTTTGTTTTCCAATTTTAATAAATGATGATAATAAAGAACGCTGCTACCTGCAATTAATTTCACCACTTTAATGCTTAAACTAATAAAAAAAAACATTTAATAAAAATGCTTCATCGTAGACGCCATACCGGCAGAAAAATTTCAGAAATGTTTGGTAAGTGTTTATGAAATGTTTCTGAATCAATCGAGATTATTTCATAAACATTTATTAAACAAATGCTTTGATGGTCTTAATATGCCAAGAAAAACGTAAATAGTAGCAGCAAAGCATTGTTTATGTGTTGCATTTTTATACTTAAATTTTCAATTACTTTCTTAAAAACAAAATCGAAAAGAAAAATTCAAATTTGATTCAAATGGTTACATCCCCAACACAGCCAGTGAAATGTCATGTGCTTTGTGTCCACAAATGACATCATATTCCAAAGTCACGTTGCACAGAATGTGTTAATGTGGCTGGGAGCAATATGAACTTTGTCAATAACTATCGTGCCTTCAAAGCAACTGCTGCTACAATTATAAAATAACTTTTTTCAATGATCTATCTTGTTTTATTTTCGTAATCTAACCGGTTTCAAATCACGCTAATAATAATTAAGAGCGCCTAATATAGCAGTGAGTCTTCTGTTTTAAAAGGCTTATGGCGTTTTCGATTGAAGATCCGAGAGAATTGCCCCGAAATTCAGAATTGCTCTTTTCAATGAAATTCGTTGGAGCACTTTTGTAATAGTGGTAGACACTATATGAGAGATTTGGTTTTCTGTTGTTACTTTTTTTTGGTTTTCTGCAGTAATAAATGCAGCCAAATCAATATATTTCAATTTAAGTTTACATTTTGCATGCATAATTGTATATTTTCGGATCACATAGCGAAAAATTTGCTTCTAATAACACAACAAACACTTCAATCTGACATTTTGTTAGTTTGTGCTGGTAAGTTCAGGGCAATTCTCTAAAAATATTCCGGTAACTTCTGTCGTGTTAAGAATTGACCTGGAAGTGCACTTTTTTTTCAATGAAACATAGAATACATCGAAAGAGCACTTCTGGATTTGCTCTTTTCATAGAAAGGTCAATTCTTTTCTTCAATCGAAAACGCCATTAGTGCTTTAGTGGATTTACCTTTGTCTCATTCTCTACGAGTTGCAATTTGGATAAGGGTGATTTGTGCGACAGAGGAATAGTTCTTTTGTTTGTTGCTTTTCCAGCTGTTTGTACCGTTGCTTGTTAGCCTTGTTAGGGCTATTCCGCCTAATACTTCTGGTATTGTACCTATGTAACCAACACTTGAATAGCTGCTTATGGTTAAAATGCTAAAATGCTAGTGTAAGTGGTAAATAATGTTCAATCTTCCATTCATTCGCCTTTTTTACCATCGAATTCCAGTCAAAAACATAAAAGACGTTATATGGTCTATTTATGTCCTTTTTATCACTCGCTGAAAAGTTGGAATGTAACTGACAATGTAATCCTTCAATCCGAAGGACATTACCTATCTAGAGTTTCCCTCTTATATTCACAATCAGATTAAATGTTCTTATCCCTTCCTGAGCAAGAACATCATCGTTTTAAATTAAAATTCTCTCTGTCTCTCTGTGTCTTTAACGAGAATAATGTTCCTTTTTTGCTGGAAAGCGAAAAAGATAATTTATGTCTCCCCTTCATACACATCTTAACAAAGTAATCTCCAATCATCCTCTTTACACAGCAAAGGACTCGTAGTGAAAATAAGATGACAAAAAAAAAAACGATTTCTCCTTTATTCCAGTTCCCGCCCACTTTACAACAAAAAACAAACAAATCTCCGTCTCGAAAGGCAAACAAGTCCATGTCCAGTGCAACGTCCAGGGCGACAATCCCATTGATATCAAATGGAAAATGCAAACCACCCAACAGTATCTAGACGAATCCTTGGACTCGAGGTAAGAACAAGACTGCCATTCCTTTTTGAGCAATATTTATTTAACACACTCGCCGTAGATACACCATTCGTGATCAGGTTCTTGACGATGGCATGGTCTCGGAGCTGGGCATCTCGCACACCTACCGACAGGACACGGGCATTTATATCTGTCAGGCGAGCAATTCATTCGGACAGGTAAGAATTGTAGGCAAACTGACGTAAGGACGAGTACCATTTCTCCCACTTGTGTTTATGTAGGACGAGATGTCGATACAGCTCATCGTTCAAGAAGTACCCGAACAGCCCAAGAACCTCCGCATTAATTCCCAGCAATCACGCAGTCTTCAACTAACATGGGGCCAGCCATTCGCTGGAAATAGTCCAATCGAGGAGTACCATATATTCTATAAGCAAATCACAGGTGCGACCTTCTCTCTCAAACACACACAGCATCGAAGTTTCATTTCCTAATTACTCTACCGTTGTATAGACATTTGGCAGAATGCCGAGCGCATATCCATCACTGGCTCTCAAGCGGTTGTGAACATCCAAAATCTACGTCCCGCCAAGGCATACCACATACGAATGTCGGCCGAGAATAAATTGGGTTCATCCGAGTTCTCCGAAGTGGTGCAGGTCACCACCCTCGAGGAGGTACCATCTGGCCCCCCGCTCAATGTTCGCGCCGAGGCGAAGAGCTCCACAGAGATTTCCGTCACATGGGATGCGCCCGATCGTGACCACTGGAACGGCATCCTACTCGGCTACTATGTGGGCTATCAGATGTCATCGTCGCCCGAGGATAAGGAAATCAATCCGACGCAAGGCTTCAGCTTCAAAACGGTCGAAGTGAGGTCACACTTTGGCGGCGAGACCGTTCTGACCAATCTGAACAAGTTCACCCAGTACCATGTGATTGTGCAGGCGTACACAAGTCAGGGCAGTGGTCCGCCAAGCAAGGAGGTGGCCGTCCAAACGCTGGAAGATGGTGAGTGCTCGTCGAGTCCATTACTCAGTTAATTGCTTTTCGTGTAACCGAACAAATCGCCTTCGGCAGTTCCGTCATCACCACCGGAGAGTCCGCAATGCGACGTCCTGGGTTCAACATCGATTTACATCACCTGGTCGCCACCGGATGTCGATGGACAGAACGGCAAAATTAGAGGATACAAAGTATTTTACATATCAGTGGATGAACTCTACGGTAAGTGAGCGATAACTGTAATAAGAACATCGTCTATATCCCTTTAGCTCAGTACGCTTTTGATGCGGCTGTTGTATGAGATGGGATATGATGATTTTTTTTATGTCCGATGGTATAAGGGCGCCCTTGGCAACTCGTCCCGAAAGTCAATGTTTGGTGTTGTGCAATTAGAATGTTGCCAAAAGAGGAATTTACATGCACGTTGGATAAACCTGAACAGCAGTAATCGAATTGCAAATGGACAGGTTAAGGAAATTTGAGAACGACACGGGAGTAAGGGATTTCGGGAAACTTTTAAGTAAACGAGGAAATTAGGCGTTTGGCATAACTACTAAACACAAGTAATAACAGTTTAGCATCCTTTGTGTTGCAGGGGGGCTATGGACATGGAGCTTTTGCAAATGGCAGTATGAAAAACTTGATGGAATTTAAATTTGTTGTATGATGTTGATGTGTCCAGTTAAAATGTTTAGCTTCTGGCACCTTACACAAGACCTTGTAAATACTTGCCAGGTAGTTTTCTTTTTGCATTTTCACAGACAGAAAATTTAAACGGCAGGCTTTATTTTTTGCGCAAGTTTTCGTTGTAGTGCTGCAGTTTCTACTGTTATGACAGGAGACTACTGCTAGGTATAGCGCTTGGAAAAAGTCTAATGTACTCAACAAAATATTCGACCAAACTCATCTTTCGGTTTTGTATTTTATGTCTGTCAACTGAAAGTATAAACATTGAATTACTGTAATATATAGACTGCCGTTCGGACTAAAATTTGGCACAAAAATAAAAACACAAATATGTTCCGCTTAATAAAAACATATTAAAAGATATTGGGCACATTCAAGAATCAAGTCGACTAGATTGCTCTGGATAAGATGTAACCTGAATGCAACAACTAGATTGGTCGTGAACGTCACTTTTTCTATATCAGTCACGAATTTCTTGACTATGGACCCTATCGAGGCATCCGTTCGGAACGGAATTTCCTCCGATTTGTACGAAATCGGATAAATTCCATTCGAGATATCCGTTCCGATACAACTTTCGGAAAAATTATCCGATGATATATAACGTACATTGTCGCATTGCGTGGAATCGCGTTATACCACTAACATTTGACAGCTTGCTACACGGCACGTTTTTTTCCGATGCTCTCCGACAACTAATTGCTGCGGAATATTTTAATATGAAATGAACGCGTTTATATGCTCCATTTATTTTGTTCCGAAATGGATACTTCGAACGCAATTTGCGTTCCGATCAGATTTGACTTTCGTATCGGAATTTTTTCCGAACGGATACCTTGATAGGGGTGTATATTCGTCGGCTACTCCTCCATAAGCGTCAACAGCTGCTCATATGACCGATTTCAGCAAATCAAAACCGAGATGCATCTAGTCAGACAGCTGTCAGACTTACTAAGCAAGGTGCGTGAACGTCCCCATTTTTTCGCAGAAGTATACGAAAATGACATTTCACTAGCAGTCCATATTAAGTATATCTATAGTATTAAAGATTATAAATTTTTGAAACCAAAACAATTTTCTACTTACTACTCCCAATAGGAGTTCAAACATTAAGTGGAAAGCACATACCAGAAGCATTAAACAATTGCTCTACGTTTCAATAATTAAACGGTATTGTTTACTTAAATTGGTTCATTATGCTTTATTTCTATCAAGACTTGATTATGGACTGCATGTTGGAGTAGTGCATTATGTGACTATTCTTAAACCTATGACCACTGCAGCTGTAGTCCCCTTTGTAATAAAAGACCACTGAAGACATTTTCTCTCAAACCTTTCACCATGTATCTTTAATAAACTGATGTCTAATAAATGAATACTGGTTGTACACAGCTAAACACATTTTCAAAAGCACTAAAAGGATTACTTCTTTACAGATCCGAAGTACAAACATTCCTTAATTCCTAATGATTTTTTTTATTTTTTCTGAAAAAAAAAAATCTATTTAATTTTCATCTGTTTCTATTTATAAACTATTGTCCCATGATTCCCTTGGCTCTCTGGTAGTTGTGTTCTTGCCAATCCTCCCAATACCCCCAACTCGCAATCCTCTTGCCGCTGGCCCCTTCAAAACTTTTTCAAATTCCGCCATTTTGTTTTCCTATTGGTTTTGGTTTTCTTATGCAAAAACATAAAAAAAAACACAAAACCGTGAGGGAATGTGATAGTGTACGGGAATACAACATTTATGGACAAACATGGTTGTGTATTTTTCGCTTTTGAATATCATTAACTTCGTTTCATGTGAAAATTTTTCTTAAATAACTGAAAAAAGTTTGCTAAATTTTTTTAATTTTCCCTCAACCAATCTGCGTTAGTTTTTTTTTTTAAAATATTTTAAGCAAACGTACGCTTATACCGAAACAAAATTACTGCCAGCAATTTTGCCCACAGCGGAAGTGGCACATACATATGTGGCTCGAGTGGGTTGGTGACATAAACTAAGTACTAAGTACTACTTAGTTTATGGTTGGTGAGCCAGAATAATTGAAGTTACGTGACTTTGGGGACGTTCGGACTCCAAGTTTTCCTAGATGCGTAACTGACTGACATTACAGATACATTGCAGTTTTTATTGGCCCAGAGTGGTCACGTGAATAGCTTTTGCAGTTGACGTTTATGGAGGGGAAGTCGACAAATCTAGTCAAGAAAATCCTGCCTGCATACTCAGTTGATATTTCGAAGAGTCCAATAAAAAAAATCCGAGTGGTCGCTGCAGAATTCTAAAAAATCCAAAAAGGGGCCGGTGAGAGGAAAACGTGCCATATTTAGAATTTTCGCACGATATTTAACAACCATTTCTTCGTAGGTATAATACTATAATAGTATTGTGATGGGCAAACGTGTAACATTTTAAACGTACTTATTTGGAAATACCAATTTTTGAAATTCTTGCGACGGTCCTTTTCCAAATAAAAAAAACAAAATAGCGACAAATTGTGACAGGCTCTCGAAATAAGTGCCAAACGCTGACCGCGAGTTTCTATGTAACAATACTAGAGCACCAAATCGTTACCACTCCGTAAAAATATAGCTTGTTTGCATTTATAGGCAAATGCCTACGACACTTTAAGCGTCTGATCTGCGATATCATTGCTTTCTTTAATCTAGTGCAAGAAATTGCATGTTCCATTAAGTGTACCGGAACGGAGTTGTACAACAAATAATAAAACTTGAAAAGCATTACCGAACATGATTAGTAACTTATCTATTAATACAAAAATACATTGTCTCACCGCCCCACGAGAAAGAACAACCGAAAGCAACGGGAACTATAAATTTTGCAACGGAATGGTGGGAAAAGTAAAAAACCAAGAAGAATTGCTTCAAAAAATATGTCAGTTCTTTTGAAACCTTTCATTCCGAACTGAAATTTGAGATATTTGGTGGCGGTTGGACAAATGTTACTTTCATGGGAAAACTTGAGTTTTTCATTGAAGATCCGAGTGAACTGCAACTAAATTCAGAATTGCTCTTTCCATTGAAATTCATTTCGGATCACATAACTCAAAATTTGTTCTAACAACGCAACAAGCATTTCAATCTGACATTTTTCTAGTGTGCGTTGGTGAGTTCTGGGTAATTCTTTAAAAATATTCCAGACACTTCTGTCGTGCTAGGAAATGACCTGGAAGTGCACTTTTTTCTTCAGTGAAACGTAAAAATATAGAAAAAGCTTTTCTATGTAGCTTCGCTCTTTTGGTAGAAAGTGCAATTCTTTCCTTCAATCGAAAACGCTATTACAGACCGCGGTATCAACTCAATAATCAGTGTTGCTTTAGTTTTAATGCTGTAAAAATTAGAAAATTGTCTATTCGAAGGACTCTTTCGAAGCAAGTCACCTGAAATATTTATAAGAACTTGAAATTCGCAATTTCAAGAAATTTTGCAGTCTAAACCTATAAGTTCCTTAACTTGTCCCACTTGAACTTCAACATCCTGCGCTATAGAAAATCTCTCTTTTTCCACAGAAAAAGATCCCGAAGTAGTAAAATCAACAAACCAGTATCTGACAATAGAGAACTTACGGAAGTATACCAACTACACGGTGTGGGTTTTAGCTTACACCAAAGTCGGCGATGGCATGAAGACAAAGCAGTTCTTCTGCCGCACGCATGAAGATGGTAAGTGTGTGCATGGGAGAAACTTATCTTACATGACAGCTCCACAACTTACATTTTTTTTTTTACATTCCATAGTACCATCTGCGCCGCAGGACATTAAAGCCATACCAGCATCGAATACAAAAATAATAATCTCTTGGCTGCCTCCGGAGAGTCCCAATGGAGATATCGTAAGAAGAATGTGTGTGTGCGCACTGGAAAAAATTTGTAAAATTTCTGTTTGTTCTTTTAATCTTCCACCCCCATAGACAGGCTATACATTCTATATGTCAGTGCTGGAGGGTGGTCGTGAGGAGGGCACCCATAAGCGAGTCCTTGGCCCCTTCGTTGAAATGCATGAAACCCAGCGCCTGCAAGAGGCAGCCACGTATCAGTTTTGGTTGACAGCATCGACGAAAGTCGGTGAAGGTGAAAAAACTCAAGTGGTTACAGTGCCACCAAATAATAAGGTGCCCGCAAGGATTGTATCATTTAGTCAGCGGATTGTGACACCGTGGAAGGAGAACTTGGTCTTGCCTTGCAGAAAGGTGGGAGCACCAGCTCCGGTGACTATTTGGCGGCAGGATGGCCACTCCATGGACACAAATGCCAGAAAGACGATAGCCAAGAATGGAACGTTGTTCGTCAGGGATTGTCAGAGCACTGATGCGGGCAACTATACGTGCAGTGTGGAGAATACCTGGGGAAAAGATGAGATTGTGTACAGTTTGATTATCAAGGTGCCGCCAGATCCGCCGAATTTGACTGTGGTAAACACGTACACGGACAGTCTACACCTGGAATGGGTGGACAACAATCATGGAGGTAGTCCGATTTTAGGGTATGTCATCAACTACAAGAGGGACAATGGGGATTGGGAGGAGTTGCAGATCGATTCGAAGACAAACTCGCATTTGCTGAGCAATCTTTGGTGCGGGACAAGGTATCAGCTGTACATCACGGCCTATAATAAGATCGGAACCGGGCTACCTTGTGATATTGTGAACTCGTTCACAAAGGGTAATCCACCGGTGCAACCTAAGCACTCGCAGATGATCACGAACAATTCCACGAGTGTGACGTGCTGGCTGGACTCCTGGGGCGATGGGGGTTGTGGCATCTTGTACTTTATGATCGAATCCAGACAGTATGGAAGGTAAGTTTAGGTGAGAGTATACATGAGACTGTTTTAATTTTGAAACTCGTTCAGGTCTCAGTGGAATGTTGTTTCCAACCACATAGCACCGACCGAACGGATATACACAGTGAGCGACCTTGCTCCTGGCACCAAATACCAGGTGGGTGTTAAATCTATATAGCAAAGTCCAACTGACATTAATTCTTTCAGCTGAAAGTCACTGCCCACAACAACGCTGGATCCACTACAGCTGTGTACAACTTTACAACACTCTCGCCGCAGGGAAGTAAGTACAAAAATGCCCATTCCGTATATCGGTTTTATATAAATAATCCTTTCAGTAGTATACACAACTGACCATTCCAACCCAGTGTCCCACATGAGTGACAGCCCCTTCTATGCCAACTTCAAGGTCCTGCTCCCAGTCTGCCTGTCGATGTTGATCCTTCTCGGCTTGATTGCAGCGGTTCTCTTCATCCGAAAGCGAAGTAAGACCTCAAGTAATGCATTCGTATATTTTTCTTACAAACTCTCGTCATATAGAGCTCAACAACCAAGCACGCGTGCCGCCGTCTTCAATATCAGAGTCGCCATCTCTGGCGAATCTGCAAAACAAACAAAACCGGGATCAGCAGTACCTAGCGGTTCGTTGCAACCCGGGCAATCGAAACTCGAACTCCAACGATTCGGGAAGCTTTAAGGCCGAAGGCAACGAATACATCGAAGACATATGCCCGTATGCGACTTTTCAATTGAACAAACAGACCTACAGCGAAAGCTCGTACAGCGGCAACGTATACAGTGGACCGTATCACTCAGTACGTGGATCTTTTGTGTACCACGATGTCAAGCCCGATAGTTATCATGTAAGTTCATATAAAAGTAACTAAACCTTTTGACAGGCTCATCCCGACTTTTTTCTCAGGCTAAGGAACCAGAGTACACAAAAGTCCGTCGAAAAGGGGGCCGGCTACGCGATCCGCACTCTGAGAGTCAAGGTAATTTCAAATCTATGCCTTAAGAGTCCCACTTGAGCCCCATCCCTAGCTATAAGGCCTTTTCATTATTTTCTATTTATGAAAATTTTTTAAACACATAATCACTCACCAAATCATCATCGCCATCTGTCATGAAAACATCATCTCTCTCTCTCAACTCACGTCACACACAACACAACTACATATAATGTGCCAACTTGACCCTGGAATCAAAAATAATACTCCGTTTCGACATCCAACTTCCAATCACCTGACTTTCCTATCCTTTCCTAATGTCGAATGTCATCTTGCAAACAAAAAAAAATCGCCCATCAAATCGTACTAAACTTTTTAGAATCGGACAATCCAGGTTCAACAGATTCCGAAGTTAGGAAAATCCTAACACTTCACATACCAATTACAGAATATGACACACTCGGCTCCGAGTCAGACAACGATGTTAGCTCACGTGCCGTCAATTCGGCTAAATATCGACCGCAAAGAGGTTAGCTTTTCTTAAAGTGACAATTTTAACGAAAAGCTGATGAATTCTATTTGTTTTTGCAGATCCACAAGATGAGACGTCCTCATCGTCGGAGACAACGCCTACGAGTATGTCGCGCAAATCGAAACCTCCTTTCACGACCCGTAAGTCTGGGAAGTCAGCGGCAAATGTGCCAAAGCGACACGTACGTAGCTCCAGTGGGTACTCGAGCCACAACGAAGAAACCACTTTTAGGTAAGATATGGTAAGCGATGTTGAATATCTAGTTGCATGCTGATAATATTGGTGTTGTGTGTGTTGCTTTGTAGTACTGTTACTCTCTTAAGTTTGACAATTTTTAGGGGGTTTCTATTTGATCACGCAGAACTCGCAGCTTCGATTTTAATCTTCCGCAGACGGACTATAAGTCGCATTTAATACTGTCGATAAAAAGTCTTTGCATTCCTGCAAGTTGACCTTTTTGTAACTTTTGAAATACACGTACAAGCCTTTTTAATGTTGACAGTGGGACACCAAAGGTGACATTACACTTGTTGTCTTAAGTCGAACAGATCTACATTGACTATAAAAGCCCTAGATTGTACTATAAATACTGATAAAAAAAAATGTACATGAGTTCGACCATAAAGGACGTTCAGTTTGTTGATGTGGTAAAATGTAGATGTTTCAATGAAATTTCAGCAAAAAATTATAGTTTGAATGTTTTTTGTCAGATTTCCCATTTTCCCACGGAAGGGTTTTCGGGCATCGAAATTTCCACAAAAAGTGATAAATCGATATAAAACACAGCTATTTTCAAAAATCCAACAAACGGCCCACACCACACACCACAGACATCCTTCCAAACGCTTTCAAAAAGACTTCTCCGTGTGTAATCCCAATTTGGCACACTTGAAATACGAAACGAAGTTGTTTTGATTAACAACAAGACATTTTTTAAAATTTTATCACTTTTTTTAAGTTGTAGAGTAATGTTTCATAGGCTATCCGAGCAACAGTGTCAGGTAAATAATACCTTTTGTTTAATTCTTGCAGAAAGTGAACTGTAGCTGTTTAGACAACATCATTCAATACCATCTGTAACAATGTAATTCAGTTTTTCATCCTACGGTTGCTCCGATTGCATCTCATTATCATTGTCATTATACAATAATTGTTCACATTATTTCACACTAAATTCTAGCCAAATATACGCTGATGTGATCTATTTAAGTCTTCATTTATTTTGCATGCTCTGTCTAGCTCACCATTCGATATCATTTAATCCCAATCCGTTTCTTTCAGCATATCGAATTATCCAAATTATCAGGATCACATACATCCACCAGCTAGATTCTCCGATAATGGTGAGAAAAAATCACAAAACTCACCACGGATACGTGCCAATCCGAAGCTTCAAAGAGAAGCATTTCAAATAAACGTGTAAAATTCACTTAAACCAAAAACCGAAACCAAAATACCAGCACACTCTGCAACTATACAAGAAACTATTTTCAAAACAATAATAATATTTTAGACGTAGTGAAAACAAAATTCTCAAAAAGAAAGTCAACAAGTTGATTTTTGCATGCCAAACAGAAATGTTTACCAGAAAAGCCAAATCATTTTCTTTTTTTACTGAATGTACTATATAAATATTGTAATTATTATTTAATAACTCTTAGGTATATTCCAGAAATAAGAAACACAAAAGTATAACAAGACTAATTTAAAAAAAACAACATGTAGTGGATTCTACTACGTAAAATAGGCCTTAGACTATCTAAGAAGCATTTAACAAATTCATAAAAAAAACAAAAAAATACAAACAATTCGACATGAGAGTATTTTTCTTTTCAAATCATTTTTTGAACTTTTTTCTATTACTTTGAACAATTTATAGATATATTTACTATAATAATTTGTTAGATAGTTATAATCAATACAACATAATGAAAGTATTTAAATATGTATGTATACATTATAATATATATTTAACAGGTACATATAAATGAAAACAGTAAACAAATGTAATCAATAAAAACAAAAAAAAAACATGTAAATAGTGATACTAATTTATTGCAATATTTATAAAAAAAACTGTTACAAATAAATATTTGCGGAATGAAATTCATACAAATTCCCAGATGTAATCGGTTTTGTTAATGTTCATTTTGATACAAATATTTTAATTGCTCTTCGTTTATATTTCCTTGTCAACAACCTTAACTTGTATTAAGCGAACAAAACAATTAACTGTAGCGAAATAGAAGAAGATAACACTGATACATACACAAAATATAATTTATACTTTTATAAACATTAATAAAATTATTTTGAAATTGTAACCAAAATCAATAAACCAAAGCAAAATTAGGGAAAATAAAATTAAACCCTGTAAAATACATTTTAAAACAAAACACCTGTAAATACCAATATTCGTTGAGTCCGTATTATCCTTATTTTACTTTTTTTTCTCTTCACAAATCACAAGAGGTCGACCATGTCACTTATTTTTAAGGGGAACGTTTTCCGCTCATAAACGGTTCCGCGGACTTACTCCCTCTCTCTTTCTCTTTCTCTGACACGAAATTGAAACCACAGAACTCTACCAGAGGCTTTCGATATTCACAGCAGCAGTTCATGTGGAAACCTTTCTGGTAATGCATAGGTATTCATGAAGTTCGTAGATTATTTTTCGTTGCTAGGATTCTTCGCCTTCCTATACTTTATAGCAATGTCAAAAATGATGTCGTAAAAAAGAAGCATTTTGAGTTGGGGCGCTATTATTCTTAACATGCGATGTGTTGTAGGCCCATAGTTAAACTTATATACCAAACTGAAGAGCCGAACTCATCACTTGCAAATAAACAATCAGTATGCTGCTTATAACACAAGCTATATCTACTATTAAATATACCGACAACAGAGAGGACAAAGCACGACGCCACAGAAACACTGGGTTTTACTCAAAGTTTAAAAATTGATATTCAATCGCAATTATATATAAATCATCTACTAAGTGGCAACGTATAGGTATATAATATAAGCGCCATCCCTTTTAAGGACTAGGTGCAGGCACGTAGCCAGGGGGGCTTGAAGGGTTGAAGCCCATCCCGAACGCACTAGAGAGCCGAAAAACTCGACTTCTTCGCCTCTGTGAAACAAGATGAAGGTATTATTTCCTTTGTAGAGCTCTTTCAATGCATCTCAGTATGTCCTGAAGAAATAACGAGCAGAACGTGGCCGATGTCTTCGAAAGCATCAAGGCTTTTGGCAGCAGTCCAAAAAAGTAAAAAAGTGATTTTCTAGTTAGCCTCATCAGTTTTCCTACAGAACAGATCCTTAGATTTGGTTTTTGCAATCGACCGCACAGAACAAGTTCTGAATTCTCTTAAAAACAGAGATCAGAGAAAATGTCGACGATTTTTTCAGAGAGGCTTTTCCATCCGCATCCCAACTTGCCGAGAACTTATTTGAAGGTGAATTAAGAGTTCCGAGAACTTCATTGAAACAAACAACGCGCTCCAATCCAGAAACCTCTTCTACTGAAGCCTATTTTACAGTGTCTATACTGATTCCTTGCATAGATTCACGGTCAAGGAAGACGTTCTACCATCGTTTCAAGCTCTTCTCCCAGGTTTTGCTGCAGTTGAGCGAGTTGAACGAAATGGAAAAGAACATGTTACTTTGATAATATTTACAATTTCGTTATCTGCTGTGTAAGTTGAGTACATTCTTTGGTGCGACATATCGTCGAGCGATCCTTCTACCGTTTTGAAATTGGTTGATATGTGTGACAAGACTTACTTTAGAGGTATAAACTTCTTGCTTACGGTTTTGGCCATGCTTCCAGAGACCACAGCTAGTGTTGAAAGAACATTTTCTTCTATGAAAAAGATTAGTGTCCCGAAGTGTTATGGGGAATGCAAGATTAAGCTCACTTGCTATGATATCTGTTCATTCGGATATTAATGTGGATCCATATAAGGTTTGATAAGATTAGATCTCATGTCAACAAAAAAATCAAGACGTCTTCTGCTTTGAAAAATTTAAGTATGTACGTTAAAGTACATACGATTTAAAAACTAATAAAAATCAATGAGTTGGAATAGGTAAACACAGTTTTTTGTTTAAAGCTTGTTATTTTTAGGAAATGTTTACTTAAACGTTTTGGACATTGAAGCTAGTTGACAAAATATTGTAAGACCTATTTTTTCCACGTTCTATGGTAGTATAATTCTGTTCTGCGGCTCTTACATTCTATCAATCCTGTAACGTATAGCTGTAGAAAGAAGGGAGCCACATGGAACTTCCGCACACGAACATTTTCATACACGGTAACAAAACAGTTTAAGTTTGGGACGCTATTCGAGTGAAGTGAAATTTCCACTGCTCTCCAAAAATGGATGTGAAATCGAAATCGACATCTTTTTAAAGATGTTGTTGAATTCTGTTGATATAATTACTGAAGCTCATGGTAGTAAAAACATTTGTTTATCAAGAACCTGCAGCATCCATGTTTGAAAAAATGTTATTTTCTTCAGATGTTTCCTAATATTTAGATTAGGATTCGAAGTACTATTCATTATGATAATCATATCAATACTTGAATATGAATAACAAATATATAAGTAAAAATCATACGTTTTTTAGACCCACCTTTTAATGGGCGGTAGGATAAATTAAATATAAGGCTATGGGATATCTAAAAATGACAATTTGCTGTTCATATACAAATATTGATTTATTTGCATATGCATTATCAATTTTAAAGGTACATATCGTTCACCACGAAGATTGTATAATATTCCTTTTTGTATGCTCATAAGACCCTTTTGATCTAAATGTTCGCTTTTCATTCTTCCGCGTGGGTTTTCCACCCATATTCGTTGCGGCCTTAACACGAGCAAATATATCGCCTGGTATTCTCTAATGAATCTTCTTCCGCGATACTCGTGGCTTGATTCGCTGGGATGCTCTGTAACTGGTCAAGCGTCCAAAGCCGCTACGATTTATTCGAATGAGTCCACAATTTAAGAGAGAGTAAGTAGAACACATTTTGTTTTTTCAATATAGAATGATAGCGGTAGTCATTGAAGGCTTTATTATACCTTGAAATTCAGCTTTATGCCGCGTTTTTATTGACGATATCTAGCACGATATATCACAGCTCACATATTCCAGCAATCGGGACCCGTTTTTTTGGTCGCCATTTTATTATTGTGAAAAGTTTCGATATGGACCTCTTGGGCAACTTTTTATTTTTTTAATACTTCGTATTACATTTATTGTTTTGTTTTCTTTTACTTCTTTTTTTTTCTTAATACCTTCCGCAAATAAAACAAAAACTGTAATTACACAAATGGCAGAAGTCGCACAATATATATGTAATAGTCATAGAACCTGCATAACTAACAATAACAATATTAACAAAAAGAACAGTAACTAATATTTTATATCAATAAAAACACAGACAAAACAATATCTCAAAATTGTCTTACAGCAAAATAAAAATAAATACAAAAAACATACTCAACAATAATAATTTTTCTATAATAGGTACTAAAACAAAACAAAAACAATTCCAAAGCAAAAATATAATATAAATGATAAATGAAAACCAAACTAGTGACAATATATGGACTTACGATAAAATATACAAATTTTTATTTTTTGGTAATTTATATGTATATCCGCCATTATGATTACTAAGGAAGTTACCTTAAAAAAAAATCTTTAATTACTGGATATTTTTCTAAAACACAAAATGATATTCAAACTCAAATTGTTATTGTATAAAAGTAATGGCAGACTAGGCTCGACATTTTATCCCACATTTATATAGCATACACCAAAGTTTAATTCTTCGTGAACAAAATTTAATTATAACAAACTTGCACCCATTTTATGGAGATTTAAAAATGCAATTGGAAATTAGTTTGGTAAAGCTATTTCAGATGTAATTAATGAACCAACAAAAAAAATAAAGAGAAAGACAAATAAAATACGAAAATTCAAAACAAATAATATCACACAAAAAAAATAAAATGAAAAAGAAATATAATATTATGTAACTGACAAAGGGAAATACTGTTAAAAATAAAAACAAAACAAAAAATATTATATATAAAAACAACCCCCCTGTTGCTGTTGTTTCATTATTACCAATTTTGATGAGGACTTTTTTTCAAAATGGAGCCGTCTCTGTTTGGAAAGATAAAAGTATAACAATCTTAAAATAAGGATTATGGGGCGTATACGTAACAAAAATATGAGCTCGCCTTCGTGGAATTGTTTGCAGCTTACGGCAATAATAATAGGAAATATAACACCTCTAGCTTGATGTGGGCTTTTTGGCTTGAAGGGTAAGTAAATAAAAACCATGCAGTCATCATCACCTCGATTTTGAATGAAGGCAACAGTTTGCTTTCGCTTTTTAAAGAACCATCGCAGAGATAATACACACAGGGAAAAATGTCTACACGTAGGCATCTTCGACTAAAAAGGACACCATAGGAAAAAAGCACAGATTTTTAATATTTAAAACCGTTTGCTGTAAACGTAGGTATTTCTTTATATTCTATAAAAAAAATCCTAATGAAGTAGAACTTATATGTTTTTTTTTCTAATTTCCCAATGTTTTCTTATATCCATCGTGAACCTTGATTTGAGATCTTGCTACATACCTCTTACCCTGAATTTACAATTTTATATCAACCTTAACTTTTATCGTCCAAGTATACTCTTCTTTAAATGACATTGACTTCAAAAGCCATACGATCATCACATTCAGATGTAAAATCTTTCTTCAATACCTACCTATATTTGTATTTATTTATCTACTTACATTAACTATTGAAGCTAATTTGGCCGAGCAATTGAAATATTTAAATAAACTAATTTAATTTAATAAATATAGACCCAAAAACTTCTTTGGCGTTTCTATTTTTATTACTTTCTATAATTTAGCGTTTTACGTTCCTATTTATAAGTATTACATATGTTTATTTTTATAATATCAACACTTATTCTTGCATACTTATTTAATATAACGAGCGATTCTAAATGAAAAATAAAAACTAAGTAAAAAAATGAAAGAAATGTGTTGAAATGGTAATTTTGCTGTATGTTGAAATGGTAATTTTGCTGTATGTATTATACAGCAAAATTAGCATTTCAACACATTTCTTTAATTTTTTTTCCAAAGATTATGAAAGCAGGCAGATTTTTAGAAGTTTGGAATTTTTGGGGCAGTGGTAGGTAGGTAGGAAAAACTCTCCACTGACGACAAACTCCAACAACCAGTTGCCGCAATATCACTAAAAAGGTACCCGAAGCCACCATAGAAAGAACCCGTGGTAGGACACTGTATCTGGGGCTCTACTCTGTATCTCGTTCCGAAAGTAAAATTTTTCGAAAATTAACCTTTTCTACCCTGTATTTTGAAAGTGGAATGCAATGTACTTATGTCGCATTTAGAATTCCGAAATTATTACAGAGTACCTACTAAAAAGCGGAAGGAAGAAAACTATTTCGAATAGGACGAAGTTAAGTGTAAATTCAGTAACGCATCACTGGCATCATGATGCTCATGATGCTTTGCAAAATTTTCATTAATGCAACTATTGGCATCACTTTCAACGTCAAGTGTTCATAATTGCAAATTTGATCAAACTGATGCGCAAACATAACGATAAAAAGCATCAAAGAAATACCTGATGCCGGCAAAAAAGTAAGAAAAATGTTGGAAACGAAAGAAAAGAAAGTAAATAAACACTTTTATCATGCTTTTGACAGAAAAATTTATAAATTGTTGTTGAATACTTTATTTAAATTTTTCTCACAAACATTAATTTTTTTTACATTGAGTATTTCAGCGCTGCGGAGGTAAAACTTTTAATAACGACAAGACTAAGGCATGAAAATAAATGTATCGTCTTTACGATCTAGTAATCGACTATTAGCAAAACTTCCATCTTGCGCATCGCATCAGCATCCATAAACCAAGTATTAAATAGACGGTCAGCTCCCGCGCACCTACCCGATTCCCCCCGCAAATTTTGAAAATAAAATCCTCTCTTAAATTTTCTATCTGTGAATACGTGTGAAGCAGCAAAGAATTTCTAAAAGGTGGGAGGAGCAGTGTTGCCATTCTGACCGGAGAAAATTTTGAAATCCGGTCTAACCGATTTTTGACCGAAGCGAAAAAATTCTTTAACCGGAAAAACCTTTTTTGACCTGAAAAATAATATTGTTCTAGAACATAGAACTAAAGACATAAAGGATAGATTTCTACAATTTGGCCATACTTAACGAACACACTCACAATTTCTTGCAGAAACCAATTTATTGTGAATAATTTTAGAATACAGCGGCTATTCGCGGCAGTCTCATTTGAATGCTCCCGCAAACTGTGACTCGGTCGGTGTGAGCATTCAAACAGACCTGAAGTGAATACGATTTAGCATATATTTTGCAATTCCGGTGTTGGTTTTACCAATTTTAAACACCGAAGTGGAGTGGAAAGATCATTTTTCAGCAAATCGTTGTGATGTGATGCAAACCTTTCCAAAGGTTTTTTGTTTTATTCGATTTGAAATTAGTTTAGAAAAATAAAGTCACTACATACATTTTTTAATATAATATATTTTTTTCTTCTACTTTTAGTTAAAATATATTAATATATTCCATTTTTAACCGGACTTCTGGTCAAAAATTCTTATTTTATCTGTTGACCGGATTTTCTGACCGAATTAAAAAAAAAAAATCGGTCATTCGGTCAGATTTGACCGGATTCATTTATTTTTAGTTGCAACACTGGGGAGGAGTAATAAAATACTGACACTCAGCAGTGTTCCTGCATTGTGGTATTTCTACCTTTTTGTGGGAATTTAAATTTTTGAAAAACTTTCCTGCGTAAGAGGAAAAAATGTCTTAACTGTTGGACTATCAATAATCTGGCAGAAAAACAGTCAAACTACATTTCACTATGAATATCAACGCACTAAATGTAAATAAAAAAGAGATTTGCCTTAAGACATAATTTCTATTATCAAAAAATTATCAATATAATGTTAGCAAACTGCGATTTTTATACTGAAGATTAATTTAATATGATTTTCTCTCCGAACAATACAAATTTTACTTTTAAAAGTATGTTTTTACATAAACAAAACTAAGGGAATTTGAGTTTAGTGAAAAGGGAAAAATTAACACGCTTCGTGTGAAAAATAAAGAGAGAGTGCTGAGAGCACTGACTGAGAGTTAGTGTATTTAGTGAGTTTCTGTCAGCTGATGGATGCGTTCTGAGAGTTTAAGTTCATTGTTTTATTTTACCACGAAAACATGTAGATATTCTACAAAATGTATAATAGCGAATGTAATCAACATAAATAAACAAAGGAATGATGTGTGAAATAAAATAAGATATTTTTGTTCCTATAATTATTATTGTGTCTGTTTTCGTTTGCTGTTTTTGGCGAAAAATGATTTCACCGTGAATGTCCACAGAAAAACGGCAAAGAATTTAAAGAGAAGAATTGATTACGAATCTTAAGATTTGAAATAATATAAGTTTTTAGTTATAATCTTTTCATGAAGATTCCGTTTATTAAAAAAAAATGTTGTTTATGTTGTAAATGTTGTTTATGTTGTTTGGAACAATTGACATAAATAATGAAATTACATTTGAAATCAATTGCGTCAGCCGAGAATATGAATAATGTTCATTTATAACGAAAAAGTCTAATAAACACAATCAACGAAAATTTATTTTCTTTAAAATGTACGGGAAAAAAGCGAAACTAAAAATGTATACAAGCAAAATTGGAAATAAACATGTTTACTGATTTCTACCCTGATATGTCTCACGCATTTACGTTTTGCTGCTTACAATTTTCTTTTAATTCATACGATTCATAATCATTAGTAATCAGATATTTTTGAAGTATAACTTCTTTAGGCGGGCTTGACTTGGGGGGTAAGCTGGTGAACGCGTCACGAAAACGTTACGGAAATTGCAAACGGGACTTGAGAGGCAGATATGAGTTAGTGAAGATAGAAAGAGAGAGAGTTTCATATATCTAAGCCACAGCCCACAGTGCAGCAGTGATCCAAGATCGGGGTATTTATCTCTTTTTGCGGGATTTTCTCACTTATAATAAGCTAAAAGGGACAAAGACTTTTTCAAACCTCATAGTACAAAAAGAAAGGGATTTTACTTTTTGATAAAATTTTGTTCCCAATTGCTCATTTCATTGAGAATAAAACAAATTAGTCAACCTACGATCAAATTAAATTTCATGTATAGAAAAATGTCATTCAACATTTATTTTGTAAGCATTGGAATGTATGCAAAAAAGCCTTTCCTCATTCTCAAATCAAATTTCTGTGTCATTTTTGTATGAAAAATCAAGAATAATAAGACATCAAATAATTCATAAGATATTTATTTTATGTTGAATATTATTTTCATTTTAATGCCGAATGCAATTTTATGTTCCTTTTTGTAACGTTGTAAAAATGTGTAAGATGTACCTAAATTTCTATTTTTGTATTAAGGGATTATTTTGGTATAACCGTGGGATAACGTGCCTCTAAAGTCTGGTATCACTGCAGTGCATGCCTATTGTCTGTATTACACTGTAGGAGCAAGAGAGTAGCACCACACCTCACCTCGCACCGCCAGGGCCCGACCAACCATCTGTGCAAGATGTGCAAATGCACAGGGCGCCAAGTTCTGGGGGCGCATTGCTAGAAAAGAAAAATTAATTTTATCTTGCGTGAACAAATACTGCCATTTGCATTTTAAAGAAAAAGCTTAATCAAATAAGCCCAAAATAACAACATCCATCACACCTGTGCTGAATTATTTCTTGCACATTAACTCACATCACTTGCAATGTTGCAACTTCAAGTAGAATCTAACTCAAAATATCGCAAAATAAAAAAACCCACTAGACATATGCAAGTTCACTTCTTACCTACATAATCTCAAAATCTCAAAATCTCCACCCTGTGCATGTAGGTTATTCCTTGCACATCCACTTACATTTAACAAAAGAATCTAGTTCAAAAATCTCAAAACAGAAAAATACCTCAATAAAAAAAACCCCATTGAAAGTGTACCTCCTGGTTGATGTGGAAAAGACTTATTCATATGTGCAAATATGAAAAAAGGGCGCTTTCTGTAAATCTTGCACAGGCCGCTAGTTTGGCTGGAGCCGCCACTGCGCACCGCACACATTTTCTTTCTCTCTTTCTTTCATAACCAGTTATTTTTCGTATATATTGACACAGGTCACGCCTTTACACGGTTGCCACTTTGGTATTTTTTTTTATCCAAATTTGGTAATGTTTTTTTTTGCTTTTTGAGTTTCGGTTTTATTAAAAGGAAAAAGGATCGAAAATGGTAGATGATCCCATGCCTTCTAGCAGCTGGTAATTTTGTGCAGAACATTGCTGACGTTGTTTAATTGTTTAAAGAATGACAAAGTTCCTACTACATTCCTTATTGAATTGAAAAGTCTTGTGTTTTATAAAAGTTTTTTTTTTAAGCAAGCAATTATTTAAAAATTAAAAAAAAAAATTCGAGTTTTTTTTTTGTGGCCTATTGTCTGTATCACACTGTAGGAGCAAGAGACAGCAGTGCACGCACACATTTTCTTTTTCGCTTCCTCTCATAGCCAGTGTATATAATATCTCAGTCAGTATTTCGTTTGCGAGTACATACAATCAGTGTTATCGGCACTGACAACCGCAGATTGTATCACTAGGCGTTTTTTATTTTACCCACATGATCTATATAGATCATTGATTTCCAATAGCACGTGATCCAACTGTTGTTGTAAACCATGGAAATCCATGATCTATATAGATCATTTGAGCATAATAAAAAAGGCCTACTGCTATGATTATTTTTTGGTACTAGAAAATTTTAATAAAAGATGATTTACAAGAGGGGTTTTTTTTTGTGCTTTTTCCCTTTATCCCACGGAAGGCTTTTCGGACATCGAAATTACCACAAAAAGGGATAAATCCCAAGATATAAAACACTGCATACAATCATATAGAATTATGGATGGAGCTAAAGAAGTTTTACTTCAGTCGTGTGGTCTAAAGCACACTCGTTTTTTATATTAATAAGCGTTTTTTTTATTTTTGTCAATGATTCATATAGTTTATCCATTTCCATTGTTTACAAGAAAAATTTACAACAACAGCACATGATCCTGCTTCTCATCGAGATCACGAATCATGATCTGAAAATTATTTCTACTATTTCCGACTAGGTGCCTTGTTTTATTTTTAAATGTTGGTGTGCCTGTAAACGATAGCCACACAATCACGTTGCCAGACTGAAAAATGGAACACAAAAAAATCAATTGATTTATTTCGCATTCGAATAAAGTGCCTGTCCGTATTCCGAGTTATTTTGTTTTTTCTCGTTCCATAAAGGTATGCCCAGACCAGCCACACATTTGATAAACAATTAAATACCTTAATGTTCCATATTTATTTCTAAAACACTTATTAAACAAAATAATTTTTATGAAATGTTTAGAAATGTTTTGCTGGTTTGGATCTGGACACCAAAAAAACGTTTATGAAATGTTTCACAGTTACCCAATCGTGATGGGAAATAGTTTTTGTTTTAGAAGTATCCCTGGAGAAAGTGAGCGCTGTTTTTCGATTAATATTTCTTTTTAAATAAAATAAAAATGTCCAGAAAAGCTACGATTATTTGAATTAAATCGCGTGACGCGTGATTGCCGAGACCAAAATTACAAAAATAAAAACTTTACTCGTTGCTTATAATCCCTCCACATTATTTTCTTCTAGGCCAAAATAGGATAAAGTTGAAACATCTCATAAACATTTACCCCCGCATTAATAAACAAATATGCAAATGTAAGTTAGCTAGTAAACGTCAGTCAGCATACAAAAATTTTACGTAACTGCTGAGTAGCGAGTTGATAACTTTTACGCAGTGTTTATTAATACGGGGGTTAATAAATTAATTTCAGAAATCTTTTATAAATGTTTATAAATTCTGTCCGATTTGCTTCAGAAACATTTCATAAACATTTCTGAAATGTTTCGGTGGTCTGGACACACCTTAATATGCCAAGATATAATTCAAGCGTTAGCAGCAAAATATTGTTCATGTGTTGCATATTTGAACATAAAATACTAAATTTGTTTCACAAAAATATATTAGAAAAGAAAAATTATGCAAATTTGATTCAACATGGTAACACCCCCGACTTTTCAAGTGAAATGACATGTACCTTGTGTGACGTCACGTTGAGAAGAATATTTGCAATATGGCTGGTGGCAACATGAAGTTTGAAATACCCTGTATTATCTGTTTTGTTTTTGAAAGCAACTGTTGCCACGATTCAAAAATTAAACTTTTCAATGATCACGCTGATAAAAAACAGCTAATGTTTGACGTTCCTGAATTTACACAAAGAGTAGGGCTCCTGTTTTAAAAAAAAAAAAAAAAAAAAGGCAAAAGGGCATGTTAAAAACATGGCCAGTTGGCAAGAGAATCGAGCCAGTTGCTTTATCTGACTTAACTGTTCTTTGGTCATCACTCATCACCCACGGATCGGTGTATGACACCAATTATTGTAGGATCGTGGGTGCTCGCCAATGAAATATTTTTTTTTTTAATTACGCGTACCAATTCTTTTGTACATATTATAAACAGGAGTGGATAGATTTTTTAATGCTATCGAATGCTTTACTAAAATGAGCGAACATCACAAGCACAAGTGGATTTTTGTTCAATCTAAAAGACGTGGCCTCATCCACCACAACTTGTTCCATACATTTTTCGATAGTTGGAAGGATGTTTATTGACCTGCAGTTTGATGTATTAAACCTACCCGATTTCCAACGCAACTTTTCAACGAAAATCTTCCGTCGCGCGCTCTTATTTTTCCTGTCCTTGAATACATGTAATTAATGGCTGCCGCCGGGTGGAACTATTTCAATAACAAACAATTTGTAAATTAGTTTATAACAATAAATGTAGAAAAATAAATGTTGAGTATGGTTTTTTAGATAGCTTTACTCATTCTCCATCTATCCATCTTCGGCGCCAAAAAATGTTCATCCATTTCTGTTTTCTTTTAATTTCGTTTATATGTATGTATTATATCTTTTAAGTTAACAACATGTAAGTTTAACCCAAGTTTCCACTAAGTGAATTTTAGAAAATATTCCCAACTACTGAATAAATTTCTATCAGTCTTGGTGAGTGTTCTCAAGTTTGTTTATTTAGAACCATATTTCTACTATGGAAATTATGTTCTTTAATAACACTGAACAGTGTTGCGTGATGTAACACAGGAACAGTACCCATATAAAATTTGCAAATGCTTTTAATATTTTAAATATAATTGTATTAAGGTTAACAACAAAAAAGATGCACTGTAAAACAAAGCTTTGGGTACCGGAATATACATATATATATATATATATGTATAAAACGTGTTAATGTGCCAAAGCAAATTCGTAAATACATATTATGTGATTAAACACCTAACAAAACGCAATATAATGTGGTATTTGATTGGATTCATTGATTTGATTTAAAAATGCAATTGAAAATTAGTTTGGTAAAGCTATTTCAGATGTAATTAATGAACCAACAAAATAAATAAAGAGAAAGACAAATAAAATACGAAAATTCAAAACAAATAATATCACACAAAGAAAATAAAATGAAAAAGAAATATAATATTATGTAACTGACAAAGGGAAATACTGTTAAAAATAAAAAAAAAAAATATTATATATAAAAACAACCCCCCTATTGCTGTTGTTTCATTATTACCAATTTTGATGAGGACTTTTTTCAAATGGAGCCGTCTCTGTTTGGAAAGGTAAAAGTATAACAATCTTAAAATAAGGATTATGGGGCGTATACGTAACAAAAATATGAGCTCGCCTTCATGGAATTGTTTGCAGCTTACGGCAATAATAATAGGAAATATTACACCTCTAGCTTGATGTGGGCTTTTTGGCTTGTTTAATCGAACGTAAGACTCCCAATTGTTTTGTTTATCTATAGCCGAAGATATTAATTTCGTTTTGTATATTTTTCTGCAACTGTTTTTTTTTGTCTAAAAATCTTTCTAAATTATTAATTAACTAAAACAAGTGCAGTCCATGCGTTTGGAATACAAATAGTAATCAAAATATTGTTTGATCGTTCCGAGTACCTAGCACACAATATAAATAAATGGCGATTTGCATCGACTTTTTGTAATATGGATGGTCTTTACAAAGAAAAAAAATAGCTAAAAAACAAGGGCACTCATACTGTATGTTGATTATCGCAATACGATAGCGTTTCGACATTAGCTTCACTTCACATAACTTCAATAATCGTCTATCGTCCAGATGATATCGTTTTGACGATTGAACATTTGCTTCACCTAACTCAATAACCGTCGAAACTCTATCCCCCAGACGATACAATTTGAGCGATACCAAATGATGTATGTTTAGCAAACAGTTAAAGATTTTTTATTAAATTTTTCAAATGCTACCAAATATAAAAAAAGTAACTACTTATCTGTATTTTGTATGAATTTCACCTAAAAGCAAGAAATATTGTAGAAATTTCGATTGAGAATTTTACTTGAAAAAAGGAAAGTAGTTTTGACAGCCGAAAAATTGTTATTTCTGCAAATGTTTGTCCTGCCATCCATAACATTTTTACTACTATAGTGGTACAGCAAGCGAAGAATACGAAGGTTTGGCAAGTGCAACTTTAAACGATTCGCAACCTATAAGCGGAAATAACCGGATGATACAGTTGGCTACAAAAAAGAGATAAAATAAAAAACTCGCTTTTAATTTAACTATTTTGTTGATGTCCTGCTTTCTTTGGTAGCTGGCTTATAAACCTTGACCACGTCCGGATGCTCATCCATGAAAGCAACTCAAAATGCCATTTGCTTTGGAGTAGCCAACCTATCAATAATACATTTGTTTCGAAATTATTTTTCATTGTGTGTTAATGAACAACGATTAATTTGCAATTTTTAAATTTCCCAGCATCAAACACAAAATTGTTGCAAAAATGTCATTTATGTCTCCGAAATTTAAAGCATTAAAATCGACGAAAACAAAGCGTGTTTTCTTAAAAATAAACAAAAGAAAGCTTGAAGTTACAAAATAAAATAACAAAAGTGCAAAAAAGCGTGTTAGTTCATATCTCTCTAAATAACATCCTGACAATGATTACCTATTATATAAAGGTATTTGTCACTGTGAATTAATTATATCGAAGTTCTATTTGATACCAACAATTTCATTAACTCTTAAACTGAGCTGTGGTGTGAACACCGTGTAACTAATGGCCACGAAATCTGCCGAATACAGCCGCTCCCACTTAAAGTCCCAAAAAAAAAATGGCCTCCCGATGGACATCAAGCAATGGGGCTCCTTTGATTCCTGTCCCAAACAGGCAACTTGTAGACAAAATGTGCCGTTCTGCTCTCTGTTGACCATCTATTTTGGATAATTCTTAAGCCAACATTTTTTGACACGCGAATATACTGTAGTTATACAATGAAGCGGATCATTGAATCCTGTGCTATTGGTAACGGCAATGGGCCGTACTAATAATCATTTTTAACCTTCAAACTAAATATTTTGTAGGTCCAAATATGTGTTTTTATATGGAAAATTTCGCCATTATGAGTTCGTAAAATCTAACCTGGACACTAAATATTATTATTAGTATTGCGCAATAACTTGCATTATTTGTCTACGAAAAGATCTGCTCTCCTTTTGTTAAATTTCAATATTATTCAACAAACAGCTTTTTAAATAAATTTAATTTTATTTTAAATAGTATACTTTTAACACTATTCCACATACATTTCCTTTATACATATAACAAATAGTGTTCCTCTATTTATATCAGTTTCCTTTTATACAGATATAGGATATACAGTTCCTACGTAATATAGTAAAAATGAATAGTATAAGATCATTAGTTCTAAAAAAAAAGATTGTAGAATTCGTATTTTCTTATTTTTGTTATTTTTTTTTTTCGCGTTACAATCACAAAACTTGATTATAATATACAAAACTTCAATCACATTTAAAGCTATCAATATATAGCAGAGACAAAACAATATATAGTTACAATCTATAAAGATAATTGGTTTGTGTGCTTATGTGCTTTATATGGTTTGTAGAGAATAAAATGAGATGAACACGTTTATAGTATACATTTATATTCTTTAGTTAAAAAACGATTTGAAAACCTAAGTTGAAAACATGTATACAGCTATGAATGGTTGATGAAAGGGAAAATAACAAAAACACAAGTACCTACATTAAATGTAACAATTCCGAGTTTGTTGTTGGGTTTGTGTTTTCCTTTTATTCAACTTCGGTTTTAGAATCAGTATAGTATTTACTTTATTAAATCTATTTTTTATAATATTGTATAAAAATAGTACAAATTAGGTTAACAAAAGTACAAATTATTACAAAACGATTATATTTTGTTCTTTCTCAACAGATACATATAATTATTTTATATACAATAAAGTAGACTTACAAAAAAGTGTGTTTTCGGGTGTTTTTCGTTTTCTTTATCTTTTTTAATACAAATACAATTCAAGTAAGTGTGGCAAATATCAGAACATGATTGGTTTATCTTTACACTGGTCTATCACATATTGTGTGAAGCGTTTTAGGAACTTGGGATATTCACGTTTGTAGACGGCTCGCAGAGCTGATGCTGGTGCCCACCCCCCGGGATTTACTAGAATAAAAAAAAAGAAGAAATTACGCAGCCTCAAATAAATCTAATGCTGAAGACAAGCACAGTACGGTTACAAATGAATACTAATTTCATCGCGAGGTAGTATTGTGAAGTTCTGCGAGAGCTGTTGAATGATTGAAGTTAGAAACAAATTCCAAAAGTACTACAATAGGAGTATTGTTCTCTTTTTTCGCCCGCCGTACTCCCGTACTCCCCCAAGACAAATTGTACCCCTATTTTTACCGACTGGTTAGTTTGGGATTTAACTATTTTAACTGGTCTTTACATTTCGCTATAGGTAGTATTTGCAAAACAAATTTAAGGTTATTGATGTTTCATTAAGATTTTTTGTGTTCGATTTTGTTAACAAACTTGCCGCCGCTTCATGAAATCATGAAACAGCAGCCCTGTTTGGAACGTCTTCGATTTAAAAACAAAGATATACCTAGTGACCACTTGACACCCCAGAGCCCATCCTACCACTCTAACAAAACTGTAGCTACCGATGACTCTTTTCACTTACCAACTGAACAGTATGTTATTTTGCACGTTAGATCATCTCTGCTGAGCGTCTCATCGTTCTTTGATTTGCCCTCTGTTAAATTTGTCTGACAAACAAGTATAACTGTGAGAAATATTCGAATGCATTTACCAGTATTGGGCTGTAATATAAATGATTTGAATTAGAAAACTGATGCTTTCGTTACAGGAAAACTAAGCCAACCGGATAACCAGTTCGTTCTGTTGAATTATTGCACACAATCCACACATCTGTAGCGTCTTTTTCCAAATTGTCGGTGATTTTTCGCATGTGGGACCAAAAGAGTGCATCCCTTTGATTTGCTGGCCAAATACGTTTGTGTGTTTGCAGGAATACTAATGTTTCGGGAGATATTTTCTCCAAAATTGTGCAGTCTTCCAGTGTCGCTGCAAAAAAAATTAAATTTAAAGCTCGTGTCACACTCAGCTTCACTCGACTCACTTTCCCAATCATTACGAAACTCTGGCATAAAGAAATAATGACACATTTCCCGTGCTGTTACACCCTTAACAACATGACACGCTTTAAGTGGATCCATTACCATGCCATTCACTTCTTCCTCACGTTTGTACATTTTCATTTCGCCTTCGTCAGCAAATATTTGCCAACCATTACCACCTTGACCAACGCCTTCGCGAGCGTAGTGCAGTTGTTCCTTGCATACTCGATCAATCTGATTGAAATAAAATGGAAGGTCGAATAAATTGATTTTCGAAGAGTGTTTCTAAATTTGGTATTGATTAACAGTACTCACATCTGGCCATAAGGAATGCTCTCTGGCAGTGGCTCCCGTTCCGAATTCATCCTGTCCTTCTTCCTGTTCACTCTGTGCCTGGTGGGGTACATTCACCAGCGTCTGGGAGAGCTGTGACTGTAGTTTCAATTTAACTCTCAGCTGCATGTCCTCTTCGATTCTATCCAGGCCGGTTTCAACAGCATCAAAGAATTCATCTTCCGGTAGAGTAGAGTTTGGTCCCTCCTATTGACAATTGAATTCGGCGTAAAAATAAAGTGAATGAAGAACATAATTGGTTTGAAATTAGCAACCCTGTCAGGGGGCGTGTAGGGGCAAGGCGTGCAAAATAATATAACAAGTGGCGGTGGCTACAAAAAGTTCACCAAACATGTTTTCCTTTTGAATATACAGTGCGACCTCAATAAAAGCAACCCTCGATACGTGCAACTCCTCGATAAAAGCAACACCTTAAATCTTACCATTGTTGACTCAGTAATTGCAACTCCTCAAAAAAAGGTGACTCGATAAAAGCAACTATTGGTTCATGAGCTCAATGGGCTGAAGAAAATGATGCTTCACTGAGTAACATTTTAACTCTGCAAAACTTACGAGAGTCAGCTGTGGAAAAGAATTCTGCGTCCAAAAAGACACAATCAAAAATTTCTCAATTTTTTAAAAACAATTAAAATTTAATTTTTTTAATTCTAAAATGATCAGTTTTGGTCTCTTTACCAGTGCAAGATACGTTTTTTTTTTACTATTCTGAGGTGTTTAACTTGTTGCCTCATTTTTGGCACCTACAATTTTTTGACTCGATTATTGCAACAAACTCAATAAAAGCAACTGCCCAAATTTCTATTAGTTGCTTTTATTGATGTCGCACTGTATAATATATCCACGTCTATGCTAAACATTGGCGAACTAAATTAATGCTCAGTTAATGCACAGTTATTAGCTGATATTAGCCGCATTGGTTCAATGGTAAGTGCGCGGAAATACTGAACGGTGGTCTCGGCTTCAACTACCGGAAAAACATTACTTACATCTTACGATTTTTGCCCACTGCAACACATTCCCAAACGCCTGCCAAATATACGAATGGCAAACACTAAAGAGACCAACAAACAGGCCCTTCTCCAGACACACTCTACTCCCAAAACCATTGACATCGAAGTAGGATTCAACCATGAACTACCGAACTGGGTCCGAACGGAGCAACAGAATGTCCTTCATGATTGATCCTTATCAGAGACGTCTTGAAAATCCCCGAAGGATTTTACGCGCTAATGCAAAACCGTAAGGTTAAACTTTGGAACTCTAGATGGAGCAGCAGCAATAATTTCAACGGTATTGTTCCGATCTTGATTAGCTGTTATTGCATCGTCTTTAATAACTTTCTTTTATTGCGGGCTATAATGAAACTCCTGCGACATTATGTCGTGGAGAATGCACTTGACATTTCAGAGTTATTACTACAAAAGCCTAAAGTTTTTGGTTTTAAACAACTGAGGCGATAAATAATTATTCCTTTCTTTGCGTAATAGAGAGAAGAAAAAAAACTCCATTAGAGATAAATTATGAAACATAAATATGACTGATATGACAATTGAAAATCCGGAATCTCTATCGGTCACAATTTGGAAGAAGTGGTGTTTAAATGATTAGCCATAACTTTGACGTAAAAAAAGATACAACACTTGACACACACACTTAGCCGAATCCTTAGATTAAATTCTTTGCACATCACGTATACGAAATTCCATAACGGACAATTGAATTATTTAGTGTCAGTGAATTCTAAACAGCAATTCATTCAACAAAAAGTATATACGAAAGACAGATGCAATTGCGTTTCATTAATTTTATAGTTTTCGTTCAAAAATCCAACCACGTTCGCTACAAACTGTCAAAACAAAATATTCAGTGGCTAATCCCCGATAGTACTTTAAGCAATCGTTACTTTGTTTGCATGCGTAGCCAACATAGGACCGGACGAGAAGGCGAAATGAAATGCAAATGTTAAACAATTTCGCTTAAGAGTTACACGTGCGCATTCGGTTCGTTCTTTTTGTTCGTAATAAAAAAATATTATAAATAATTATTATTAGATTATTATTATTATTAGAATATTCTAGAGTTATTAATTTATTCGCGAAATGTATCTAGCACGCAGAACGAGGGCTTGGAAAATGATGTATATATTAATTGATTGCCTAAAGTGGTATTCGCAATAGTTTAATAATGCAGAGATGCGCTATCATATTTAATTCTAACGATGCACATTGCCTAAAACTAAATCAAATCTTACAGAAAATAAGTTAGGAAAGCATAGTGAGATTTAATAAAATCCGTATCTTTTCGTTTTATTTATGTGCGAGAGTCGGATTGGACATATAACTATTTTCGTTCCTTTATTGTTTCTTTACATGGAGGGTTTGTTTCTATAGTTACACAACTCGTTTTTTCTACTCGTTTATAACGTCAGCAGGTGAATTTCAAAATTCGAAACTGCCAGGTCCATTTAATTTGATTCACTGAGTTGCTGAAGATTTGGAACCACGTCGCAGTGCTGCAGTAGCTGGGCACATGTGTTATGACGGCGATAAACACGTGTATTCTTATCTTCCTGCGCAGTAGATTATGGATTTTTTGTTTATATAGGTACATTCATAGTATACTGGCAAAGTACACGTGTTTTGGTCGTAACTTTGATTTCGATGTTGCTGTGATGATGTGTCATACTACTTACAAAAAAAACAGCTTAGTCGTTTGACGTAGGGGCAAATCCCTTTATTTTCCAAAAAAAAATCCCGCAAGGGACGTTGTCTCCAGCGTCTCGTACTCTGCCCCAAGATGTACATCTTATACCATGTGCACCCATCAATTACTCCAAATAACTTATCTGATCTAAGAATTAATAAGATAAAAAAATGCATGTTGCCAAAGCAAAGGAGGTCAATCAGTTGGACTATTTGGGTAATTTCATGTCGGAAGACGGCTAAATTGAATTGGATGGATATTTAGCATAATGTTTACTAATGCAGAGGCATAGTTGAAGTCACTACTGTCAAAATAGTCCGATTATTTAAGTTTTTCAAATCGGACGACGCTTGTGCTCATCATTCTTCGAGATTTACTTGACCAGAAAAGAGTTAAGCATTGAACCCTTTAAGGTGGAAGCTGCAGAGTGCGGAAAGATACAGCCAAAGAAAGTGATTGAGGGTTCAACTATATTTCCTTAAGGTCCCGATATCCCAATAATCGCAAATTTAATTCTAACTTTTATTTTATTTCCCCCTCTTAAATTGTTGCAACTACGCGTCTGTTTGAAATTGCCACATTTAACGACATACATTCAATATTCAATGCACATTTGGGTAATACCTGTCCATTGTTGAGGCTGAGACGGTACAGTAAAGAGTGGTCGATATAAGTAATATGTCAGTTACGTACATAATAATATGCAGCAATGGCAAATTTCTGCTACCGTGACACACATCAAGTCGCCGCAACTTGCCGATGTAATGTCGGACCGCATTAACCGAAATATGATATTCAGTTCGTGGTTTCTAATATCACAGCTGGAGATATGTAAATGGTTTGTTTTTGTTTAAAATTTGTTTCTTTTTTTTTGTAACAAAAATTTCTTGTAGCGACATTGTTACACTTTGATCGTTCGAATTAACTTGAAGCAAAAGCTCTACCTATTATATATTTTTGTTGGCTTGTTGTTTGTAGTTGTTATGACATTGACGTTTGGCTCTGACGGGATTACAGCGTTTAGCCGGAGTTATTATTTGAACGCTAATGCGATTACAGTTGCGTAATCGAGATCATTGGCCCAACATGTAGGTTTCTGCATGATCAGATCTTGGTCTGATTGTGGGAGTCTTTGCTGTAAGTCTGGTTTTCGCAAACATGGTTTTCTTTCCAAACGCAATAACAGGTAATGTTGGTCGTTTCGAGATTTTCGGGGATTTGAATAGGTATATATGTTTATATGGTTGCGAATTTCTTTATTTTACGTAACTGACAAATTTCGAATTGATAGCAAATTCAAGTCAAATTATTGTAATGTATTCGTTATAATATTTCTCATTGAATTCGCCAAATTGATAAGTTTTGTTTAGAAAAAAATGTAAATTATTAATTTCGATGAGTATGGACGACTGAGGATTTTTGGGCAAAGACAGGGTGCTTTTTGCCTTAGCTAGCACAACAACTGCAGGAAAATTACCAGGAACGGTAATTTTGCCACCTTTGCCAGAGTCATCATATTCGATCAATAAGAACTACATATTATATTTTTTTCAGCTTCAAAAATAATACGCGGTCTTATAATCATCTTCATTCGTCTTGCTCTGAATCCAAAAAAAGAACATAACTAATAGATAACAAATACACGGAATAAACAATTTGTAATCCGCGTTAAGTTATTTCAACTTTATAACTATATAAAATCCTCTTTTATTTGTTGAAATTTGACTGTGTAAATACAGTTTCTGTTTTACAGGCAGACCCCTGAAGTACACTGTGGCCCGACTCCGCAAGCGTGTAATGGGATTCTAAGCGCATGTATACAATTAAATTCGCCATCTGAGAATTGACCGCTCTTAATACACGAGCATGGAGTATATTCCACATTTGAAGGTGACCATGATGAAGTTAGGTAGTGTTTGCCTGTGACCCGAAATTATATCATAATTCAATTTTTACGGAACGTTTTCAAAATTATGAAACAAGCAGCATATACAGACTTTTTGACTTTTTTTATGTCAAGCAGATACTTCTCATAACGGAGAGGTACATGCTTCGATAGTTTGCTATACTTTAAAAGTATGTATGCCCCCTTGATGGTTGGATCAAGTCCGACATATCTCCTCATTCTATATACAGAAAAAAAAAGTACCAGGTAATATTGACAAAATTCGATTGTTAAATTTCAACAAAAATAGTTGAACTGAAAAAAAAATTGTTGTAATGATAAATGAAGTTTATCAATACAATTTAAGTTTTATCAATTTGAACAATATTGTGTCAAACGATAAAACATTTACTACAAATCTACTTTGTCAGTTTGAGAAAACAAGATTTTCAGTCTATTATTATTTGACACTCGAAGTAAAGTAGTTTGTTAATTTGCACACAAATTCCCTAAGAAAGTGAGTTCAACATTTTAAAAGTAAATAAATCCGTTTACGGATGAGGTCAGGAAAAATGGAAAACATGTAAACAACCCCTGAGACATAAATTGGTAATAATTGCATTGTGAAGGAGATGACTACATCTACATCGTTGTCGGTGTTTAAGGTATAGCGGATTTTCAAGTTAGACAAAGGCATTCAGTATCATTATGTCTTAAAAGTAATAGCCTTTTTTAATTTTTTAATGTTATATATGCATATTTTGATATTTTCTATGTTGTTCAGTAAAAATAGTATAATGTAATTTCTATAGTTCCTTTATTTAATAAATATAATTGCTAAACTTATTTGTTTTACGTATCATTTATTAATACCTAATGCTTTCACATAACAATTTATTTGTTGAATTAACAAATTAAAATTATGGAACTGAGAGAATAATTCTACATAATCCACAAAAGACAACTGTTTCTGTTGATTTTACAAAATGACTAACAATATTGATGGTATTTACAACTTTTCTGTTAATTTAACAAAAAGATAAAGGTCGACTTGATAAATTTCATCGCAAAATCAAAAGCATTTTGGTAAATTTAACAAAAAAAATTCATACGCATATATAAACAATTTTTGTTACCATAACAATTTTTTTGTTATCACAACAAAAGTTTTAAGACACGATAAAACTTATTAAAATTTTGTCAATTTGATAGAAACATTTTGTTAGACGTATATTGACAAAAAAAAATTGTTGAATCAAACCTCATTTTTATCAAATATACCAGGGTTTTATTTTCAGTGTATGTAGATTGCCAATGATGATGTAGAATATATGGTGCAAGATCGAAAAGCGGCTACTCAAGAACACTATATACACCCGCGTTCCTCTTAATGGATAGTCCGGATATTGCAGATGATAAGAATCACTCTTTTGGACTCTCTACTTAGATGCCAATTTAAAAATTAAATAAAAATATCTGTTATTAAACTTCAGCGGCAAGTAAATCGTTTTTGATTATAGATGCTCAAACGACAGCAGACACAAGTCTGCTAAAGGAATACAAGTGACAGTAATTAGAAATTACAAATGGCGCACTTGTTGCGAGAAACTATTATACTTCATAATGAAAGAGCAAATAACAGCAAAGTTTTAAGTAATATCTAGATCATTACATGCAGCAGCGTTCGTGACAAAATAATTACGTAATACTTGTACAGCACGTAAACTAATAAATAAATTATCGCCATCTATATTGTACCACAGCGATAACAATGAATTAACCTAGCAAAACAAGTGATTCTACGAAATCATTCGACTATAATTTAGATCATCGGTGCATCATGCTCCCAACAACAGATAACAATTTAATAGGATATACCGACTATCGATACTGGTAACATGCAAATGTCATGACTTGGAACAACGCAATATTAACCGATTGTTCAAATACCTATTCTACGATGTCTGAAAATATTTTAAAATCACTCAACCGGCAATGTTTAGTTCTTTTGCCATCAAATGCCGATTTAAAATTAAAATATTGTAGCAAGAGCTGGTAGTTCACAATGGCAAGAAAATTATCAAACGCAAAGTGGAGCAATTATGTTGACATATTTCCACAGTTGGAAAGAAGTGCGATACAGAAATGAACAGGACAATCGCTTAAACACGTCATTAGTTCTGATAATTTCTTCGAAATGACGCCTTATTTCACACAACAAAAGAGCCACTTCATCAAATTTAAAGCCACAAAAATCAAACTATTGGTTGGCGAAGACCAGGCACGAAACCTTATCGGAATCGACCGAAAACGGACGAACCTTTGCAGTGTGAATATAAACAAACCCCAAACTGTTGCTTCCTCAAAAATACCTCACGAAAACAACCACCGTTTCGAAAATAATTTCACTGTCAAACACACTTACAATTCCACTCTTGTTTCGAACTTTAAACGCTCTGGTTATGAATCGAACCGATGGCATTGTATTCTGTCCAAACTGCACAAATAAATTAAATAAGCAAATAAAAAAAATAAAAGGAAAAACAAACAAAAAAAACCGAGTCTATGCACTAAATATTGGGCTGCACAATAAGGTTCTCCGCGAACTACTGAGTGTACCCAATGAAACCGTCTTCGCTCCAGCAAAGTGTATACAGCACTGACTGGGCGAGCAGACGAAGATTATCTGGCGCCAACGAATCTCCCGGAACGCGCCAACTAACAGAAGCAAGCCATCCACCATCCACTATACTATTAGGTGTCAGCGTGTAGTGAATGTGATGGGGGTGTTAAGCTCGGGAATGCTTTTGAAAGACGGCAGCGCCCGCAGCGGATGTGGGGGAGGGGCAACAGAAAAAGATAGAGAGACTATCTTGTGCTTGAGTGTTAATGTTGTTGTCACAGCCACAACGAGGTCAACAAAAAGCGCCGATAAGCTTTTTCTGCTCCACATTTTTTATGTAAACTTCCTACATCAAAAGTTAGGGTAGGGGAGCTATTGAAATGCAATGTTAGGGTTGTTGCTTGTTGGCATCCCTTCTATTATAGAGATAAACCTAATGAGGGCATTGAACGGCTTGTGGGAGTTTAAAAACGGTATGATAATATACATAGATGAATACATTATGTATATACATTATATACGTGTATACCAGGACTGAAAGTTAGAACTTTTAAAAAATGCAAGATAGCGAGTGAATTTTCAAATTCGAAATCAATTGGAAATATATCAAAGGATTTGCCAACGAAATTGGGATATGAAAAGACAAATCTCCTCAAGCGTGATTGGAATAATAAATCTGATGTTTAAATTGAATCGGTGTCAGAATCACAACAACGAGGTTTTGTTTTTGCTACATAATAGCCTAAGATGTTTTAAGAAGGATTTGCGGAATGGATAGCGAGAAAGGGGATTTATATAAATGAGCAAGGGAAGATTGGCAAGATGATAATGTGGAAGGGGTATTATGCGTTGTTATTTAGACGTTAATTGTGAAAATGTTGTGAGGACTTCGAAAGGTCGGCGTGACTTGAAGAGGCAAACTAAATGATATGGAGGTCGGCGAAAGACAGAGCAAAGTATTTTTTTGAAATAATGTCAGGCGTATCGAACAACAAACAACGTTTGCATGTCCACGTCTCCTGAATTAGCTTTTATTAACGTGAAAAGTCGTATTGTAAGTAAGTAAGTTGGCCCAAATACGACCCTGAATCTATAGCTTCTAGCAGCCATTTTTTCTTTCTATGAAAGAGTGTACAAAAGCAGTTTGTGGGGCCATTGTTGACAATATTCTTTTCAAAAACAATAATATTTGTTTTTTGTATTTGCCTTGTTTTATTTGATTTAAAAAAAAAAAAAAAACGCTCGCCTTCCGTAGTCTTCGTCTTTCGGTCCTGCAATAATACTTATCGTAAGTACATATCTCTGCACACCCAGCAAATCGTTCGCGGGCGAGTTCATTTAAAAATCCCGGCCGATATTATGTATGTTGTGAAACGGCTGACATTGGCTACGCGTAACAAGAAAATGCGAAAGAACAAACCAAAAATACAAATACATATTACTTTTTTTTCAAATAAAATAGAGCAACGATCGCGATATATAATCATTTGGGAGAACACACTCACCCAGGGGTTTGCAGGAGATGCCTATAGAAGCATTAAAAAATAAGAACCCAATTGCCTTAAGACTGTTTCTATCATTTGTGGAATATCGTGCTCAAATATTTTCTTTAAAATGACACTGAGTATATTGGCTAAAAACCAATCTTTCGGCCCCTTTTAAGGCTCCCTTTTTACGTCTTACAAATGAATTGTCAAAAGAAAGCAGTCCCTAAATAAAGCCACACGAAATAAGGCATTATTTCTCCTTTCAAAAGTGAAAAGGGCCAATTAGGCTTTATTTTGTTATGCAAAACGAAGCAATGCCAAAAATATAATGGAAGTAAGACCAAACCCTGGAATATGCAACAACCCTGCTTGGGGTCACTGTTTGGAGGGTGCTAGGTTGGGTTCAGTCCAAATCTTTTATTATATGTAAATAAAGTTAATTAAAAAACACATATCTGTTTCTTTACAATAATTCATATAATTAACTAATCAGAAGATGTTAAAAAAACTAAATCCAACCAAAATCCAAAACTCCCTGCATCGATAATTCATCAGTGATGCCAATTGAGGCATAATTGTGACTTTTTTGCATAATTCCGATGTTCGAGGCATTGAGGAATAATACTTAGAAAAAAGGCATGTTTTTTTGGAATTTGGAAATCTGGTACATTCCTTGATCAAAGTCGCGTCACTAGTTTTCATTTACAGATTTGCGTCATGCTTTTTTTTTCAATAGTACTCTACTTGACTTACTTACGAAACCCAAACCTTGGATTGCAGAGATTCCTCGAAATTATTTTATAAAACTAAGTCAATGTAATTTGTACAAAAAAAAGCTCTAGTTCAATGTACCTACTTATCAACAAGAATTACATTTTTGTTTCGGCATACAAAATGATGCCATCAATTAAACCTTTACTGTTGGACTCCATCCAACTTAGTTCCAAATAAACTCTCGTAAACTATACCTACATAAATTGCAAACATTAATTGCTATACCTACTTGTGTGCTTCGATGACTACACAATTTTCAAGCACGTGCCCACAACCAATCATATACTCAAGGGCACCATTGAAATGCTAAAATAATGTTTACCCAACCACTATGGTTACGGTAAAAAATTTCTCTAAACATGTTTTCACAGCTCAATATTTTAACGCTAAAAATTGCGCAGATGCTTAGACGATACAGGTATTTATCCAGTAATGTCTAACGCCTATGTTTACATACAAGTTATAGTATGTATGTTTACAATACGAACCTACTAAAAATAGATACAAAACAAAAATAACGTCTAAAAGTGTACACAAAAATGGCCAAACTGCACGCACTACATAATTTGTCAACTACTTGACGCTTCAATGCGCACAATCAATGAAATACTGCTTACATAATGGAAAAAACCGAGCGTACCGGCGAGGGGCCACATCACGTACGTGACAGTGTTTGTTGAAGTATAACTGACCTACGTCAAAATAGTCAGATGCCATTTGGAACGGAAGGCAGAAACTCGTGGATATTATGTTAAAATAAACGTTGCTTGACATGTTATTGATGTGTAAACACATTTATCGACGGCCGGGTAAAATCTTAGTGACGCTGCTGGTTGTTTACAAATTTATACTGTAAACGTTCAACTACATACGAATGCGCTTCGATGTACCTAGTTTTAAACCAACACATACCAAAAGTCAACGCCATAGACTCAAAGAGACAGGCTGTTTTGAGCTTTTAATCGCACCTGTACGTTGGTCGTGCTCAATGGTTTTACTAATCATCACTATCAGCCCCAGGGGATATTGATAGCGTGTTGCCTCTTCCCGTTTGCTATATACATACGGACGTACCCGTGTTCTGCAATATGGGCCTTTATAAACATATTCGGACCAGGGCTGCCGTTTCTTGATTTCGTTGAGGAGTATATTAGAAGTTTTTGGGGAGTACCGGGGAGTACAAAACATTAAGAAATTAATTTATTGCAGGTTTTTCAATTGTACAGGTTGATGTTGGCAGCCTGTAGCGTTCATGTTGTTTTGGTGGCATCCGCCTTATCTTGTGTTTATTATTCCGTCACTAATGCCAAATCACCATGACAAGTTACAGAATTGAACAGAACGTCCAAATGATAAAACTTTATTATCAAAATTCGCGAAATTTGTGCGCTTTGCATCCATTTTATGGCAGACGTGGTGGCCCTTCAAAAGTCGACTCTCCAACGTTTGGTGGCCAAATTTACGCCCCGGTAAAAAATCAGACATAAATTGGACCAACCGGATTCGTGGCACCGTGAAAAGCCGCGGCAAGTTTGTTAACAAAATTGAGCACACAAAATCAATGAAACAACAAGAACGTAAAATTTTTTTTGCAATTTACTACCTATAGACAAATGGAAAGACAAGTGAAAATATTTAAATCCGAAACTAACCATTCAGTTAAAAATAGGAGTACAATTTGTCTTTGGGGAGTACGGGAGTACGGCGGACGAAAAAGGAGTACAATACTCCTGTTGTAGTACTTTCGACACCACTGATTCGGACTTACCAATAATCAACTTTAGCCTGGCAACTTACGCAAAGACTCCACACTTTCAAAAATCCCTTTAACAATCAACAAATATAGTTGCCCGAATATAGCTACCTGTAGGGTCAAATGGTAATGTTGAGAAAGATATGTTTATATTGCGTATTAACTAAATAAATCCTCCCTTAATGTGCGATAGTATTAATCATATTTAGTGATTTTACCAACGCACAATGGCTAAATTTTCCATATAAAATTTCCCATTGTGACCCACAAATATTAGGTATGAATACTTAAAAGGATTATTGGTATTATGCTACGATTCTACATGCCACTTTTCATGTCAAATTTTGACATACCGACGTCATTATGACGTAAACATTTGTCCTAAATTTCTCACTAAGTGTGATCGCCTGTCAAGCATCTGGTCACGCGGGCTGCCGCAGCACACTCACGAAAGGCACACTAGAGACCATCGAATGGCTAAATTTTTATGAGTCAGCATGTCAAAATTTGCCAGCAAAAATGACACGTAGCTTTATATGTAAAATGTGATTTTGAAGAGGAGAGCTGCCAATACCAAATTACGGTATTAAATTTCGTAATAGGAGCAAATTTAAATACCCTGTTGTTCAGCCTGAGCGTTTATAATTATATATTAATTTTAGTAAATTATAACCAAAATTTTTAATTCCTATTTGAATTTTTGTATTTGTTTATTTCACAAACTTCTTTTTTTATCTTTTCGGACAGATAAATAAATATAATATATTTTCTCACAGTTTTCTTCCAGCCCTGTATAGCAAATATGCATGGGAAAATGTTTTATAAATAAGAATTTTTGGGAGGGTAAAGGCCGTATAAATACTTATACACTGCAAAACTATACACTTGTTTAAATACTGATTTCTGTGCATATATTTATTTGTTTCAACGCACGCTTGAGCTTATTTGAATGGTTTTCCTTTTTCAATTTCCTAATGCATGCTCACTAAAATTTTTTTTGTATAAGTTTGGGATCTTTCCAAGACTTTTTCGAGATCGTCGCAAAGTGAATAAAGTATCTGTTCACTTAAATTTGGACGGGTCATATCTGAATACCTACTTCTTACGAAAATTCTCAGTACCTTAGATATTTGGCTACCCCTATCAAACTCTTTTAAAAAGGAGTTTGTTCGCCGAAAATGAGAATCTCTTATGAAACAGTGGTTTGTGAAAAGGGTGACTTCGCGCAAAATATAGATATAAGAATTGCCAGCACTCAGCAAAATATACCCGAGCCCAAAATAACAAATGGAGGAATGCTGGAGGAATAATAGGCAGTATGTGTGAATTCATTGAGGAGAGGAATTGACAGCTTTCGTGTCTTCTTTTCACACTTCTCTATACTTAGCACAGTTTCGTTGCTTGGCAAATTGAAAATCAAAGACGGATGTGATAGGTTCTTTAAAAGCTTATGGCTTCCTACGTGAGATTTGAATTCTTGAATTCATACTGAAATGAATTGGCAGGCTATTATTTATTTATTTTGTCAAAAATTCAAAAAATAAACGATTCAATTGTGATCGTTCGACCATCAATAAGTTTTGATTTGCATCAGCATCATCAGCCTAAGAATAAATAAATACATTCTAATAAACTGTGTTCTGTTTATTGAATAATTTAAAAGAGAGTTTATTACCACAAAAATTCACCGATAAGTCAATCGTGACTAACAACTATTTATTTTTTTAAAGTCGCACTAGGAAATGTAGAGGTCTAGTTGTTTATTGGTACCGTTTTACTAATGCTGTACATTTTTACTAAAGCTGACAGGCAACTTTACTTCGACATTAGTGTTTGATTATTAGTATGGCCGTATCTTGTATTTACATCGAACATAAATTTGAAATTGTAGTAGTTCACAGTGGCAATATTTTACATATTAACCGCAAATAAAAAATTTAGCCAAAAAAAAATATATTTACCTAGGGCTAGGGTAGTCCTCTCAAGATCATTATTCCTTATTATATGAACAACTGGAATAGGTATATCTCGGCTGAGATGAATTGTATAAACTAAAAAACAACAAAAACATGCAAAATCTATAAAACGAAAGATCACATTTCACTTCTGAAATTTGAAGTTCGAGTTTTCACTAAAAGTGCAATCTTAAATGGACCACATATAAGTTCGTTTGTTTGCTGAACGCGAGCGAGGCAAGGCGAGCACAGGTCAGCTTATTCTCTTATAAAACTAACTAACAACCTTTATCTTCCCATATTTAAAGAAAGAACCGATCCACTATGTCTTCATGACTTCAAACATGCTTCCAAATTTTAAATGCTAGAAATAGGGAAATGCCTTATAGCATACGTGAGTTAACATTTGAAGTTGCAATGAAATGAAGCGAATTGAATTGTTCTGTTGTTGTTGTACAGTTGATTTTAAATATTTTAAATACGTGTTTTTCTGGGTTATATATATATATATTTCGAGAGATAATCGAATCAGACCACCATTGTCGGGTCTCCTTTCGTCTCTCTACCACTGTAAATCTTACTCAGAGAGACTCTCTGGATTTCTCCACAGTTCTTCTCTGGGCTCAATTCCTAGTGTTAACGCTAGCATCTGTTTATGGGAGATCCGTTTCATCGACTGGGTCTCGACCCATTGATGTCCCAAGATCCTCATTCTTCTGCCAGCCAATGCCGGGCATTGACACAGTATATGTGCAGCTGTCTCAGATTCCTCCAGGCATAGTCTACAAGTATCATCCTCTCTAAGGCCATCTTAATGAAATGATACCCGAAATTACCATGTTCTGTAGTCAACGCCACCTCCCATTTCAATGTTCCTCGACTCATGCTTAGAACCCTTCTTTGAGTGGAGCAGGTCGGCCGCTTTATTGCCATTTTAGCTTGTCGACATTGTTCCACGGTTGACCACCTTCTCAGGTGTTTTGCCGTGATCCATTTGTGGATAAGCTGTTCTACCATTCCTCTGCCAATTGAAGAGAATGGTTCTGGTCCCAGCAACTTTTGAGTTGACCCCTGTTTTGCAAGGGGGTCCGCCTTTTCATTGCCTTCGATCCCTATGTGTCCTCGTACCCAAGTCAGTGTTACTTCATTTTTAGATGAACACTTATTGAGTTTAAGTACACATTCCAGTGCCAGTGATGCTGTGATGTTTGTTTGTTCCATGCATCACTGCCTGATTGTCCAGTGCTATAAGGATATTTCTTCCTTCCACCTGACACTCAAGCAAGTAGTCCAACGCATAAAGCAAAGCAATCATCTCAGCCTGGTATACTGAATTGTATTTCCCGAGGCTAATGTGACGGGCAAGTTCCAGCTCTTCTAAATAGATACCGACCCCCGCTCCGCCATCCATCATGGATCCATCCGTGAAAATCACAATTTCACCATTTCTTTTTTCTGGAAGTAATCCGTTCTCAATACGAGTTTTGTGATTTCTTTCCATAGGCATGTTTAGCTCCCTAATATCGTCTTTGGCAAGTTCCAGGATCTTCCTATGTCCATAGATCGTACCACGATTGTGCCATTTCGCATCTCGATGCAAGCGAAGTGCCGTTTGGGCCGCTGTTTTCTTAATAAATAAGTCTAGCGGTAATATCCCCATGATGACTTGTACGTATTGCACCTGTAATTCCCATACATGCTAAACGTTGAACCCTATCCAGGTGCTTCCTCACAGTTTTCTGAGAGGCTTTCGCCCACCATACAACCGAGGCGTACGTGATATTGGGTCTAGTTATCATCATCATTATGCTGACCTAGGCGAGAGTCCCCACCTCTGTCCACATACACGTTTGCACTGATGTAGTACCCTTTTTGCATTCCGGACCTTCTCCTCAACATGGTAATTCCAAGTAAGTCCAGTATCTAGATAGACTCCCAGATACTTAACCTTCTTAGTCATTGTTAGTTCCGATCCGAAAAGTGTTAAGGGCCGAAATTCCAGATTTTTCCTCTTCCTAGTGAAGACTATTAGATCTGTTTTCGCCGCATTAATGGAGAGCCCTTGTTCCAGACACCACCGCTCAACCACTCTGAGTGCGTTCCTCATGATATCTGCGGTGACGTCCAAGAATTTGCCTCTGGCCATTATTGCTATGTCGTCGGCATATCCCACTGTGTGAATGCCCGTCGCCTCGAGTCTGCCGAGAAGAGAGTCCACAGTGATATTCCACAGTGTAGGTGAGAGAACACCTCCTTGTGGGCAACCTCTGCTAACCCTTCCTCTGAGTTTTGAGGCTCCCGTCTGAATATTAATCGCCCTTGTATTCAACATATTGTCCACCCATCTTACCACCAGTAGGTTAACCCTACGTTCTTCCAAGGCTTGTTTCAGACTTTCAAAGCATATCTTATCGAAGGCACCTTCAATGTCCATTAAAGTGGTCATCGCAATGCCCCCGGTATTTAGCTCTTCCTCCGCAACGCGTACTACTTGATGTAGCGCTGTTTCTGTAGACATGCCTACCCTGTATGCATACTGTCTACTATTTAAAGGATACATCTTAAGCGCAGTACTCTCCATATAGTCCACCATCACCCTTTCCATTATTTTTAACAGGAAGGATGTTAGGCTGACTGGTCTGAATGACTTTGCCTCGGTGTAGTCCTTTTTTCCCGGTTTTGGAAGGAAGACCACATTTGCTTCCCTCCATGTTATCGGGATATAGCCTACTGCTAGGCATGCAACGTATATATTCCTGAGCCTTGGTGCAATTACGTCTATATCCCATTGCATTAGACCTGGAAATATACCATCCGGCCCCGCAGTTTTGAAGGGTGAGAATGTTGCTATCGCACCCTGGACCGCTTTTGGTGTCACGATCCGTTCTGCTTCCGTCCTATCCATCCTGTTCGCTCCTTGTTTCCTTGGAGCCCAGGGCTGATCTGACTTATAGCTTCCTGGAAAGTGTACCTCCATTAGGACCTCATTTGTGTGATCCAGTGTTTCCACCATCTCCCCCGCTCTATTACGAATGAGTCCGATCTTGGAAACTGGATCTCTCGAGACAATCTTTTGTAGTCTACTGACTTCAGATGAGCTCCTCATACTCGAGCAAAAGTCCCTCCATGACTCCCTTATACGTCGTCGCAGAGTAACGTTTAGCTATTTCTTTTTCGCCTTATATTCATCCCATGCTTCGCGTTCTCCCCTCCTCATGGCGTGATTGAAGGCCTTCCTCGTAGCCTTTTTTAGATTTTCAAGTTCCCGGTACCACCAAGGCGCAGGATCTTGTTTTTCCACTAAAGTAGGTGTACAAGCCACTCGGTACGCAACTTCAACAGCTGATTGCAGATGCTTCAGCTGTGATTCTACATGCCAAGTGTTTTTCGGTATTCCGAATGTCATTACATCCAACACTTCAAGGTATTTTATCCTATCTGTGTTCTTCGGAATTCTGATGTATTTCCAATCTTTTTTCCTTTTAGATCCATAGCGAACATCAAATGAAATGGCTCTGTGATCCGACAATGTAGCCTGATCCATTACCCTCCAATTTGATATTCTTTCAATTATCTGGCTACTGCACAGGGTAACATCGATCACTTCCATTCGTCTCACATCCACGAAGGTTGGCTCTGTTCCCCTGTTTAAGATAGCTAGATCCTTGCATGATACAAATTCGAATAAGGCTTCTCCTGTGTAATTATCATTGGTGCTGCCTCACACTGTATTATGTGCATTGGCATCACAACCAATTATTAGATCCTCGTTCCTGTTCCTGCATGCATTCACCAAAGACTCTAACTCTCTTTACGGAGGAGGTTCTGGAGAATCATACGGCAGGTATGCAGATGCTATGACAAAACTTCCCGCACCTGATCCTACTCGTACTGTTGCAAGGTCTGGGGCACACAGATCAAGCAATTTATATGCTTGAACTCCGTGCCTCACCAAGATACAGGACCTAATTCTTCCGCTAGTTTGCGCATAATGCAACTCAGCCATGCTATTTGGGAGTCATCTAATCTTTCCTCTAAAGATCCAAGGCTCCTGTATCAGGGCCAGCGTTGCCACTAAAATGTTTAGCAAATGTAGTACGTTAGCCAACAAAATGTAGCATTTTCAAAAAAAATTTAGTACCTGTTTTTTTTTTCTATTGAAATTTATGTATAACAAAAAAAATATGTTATGTTTCTTAAACAGTCGGACACACTTGGAGTTGTTTTGCACTATTATAATTGAAAATGTGTATGGGTAAGAGTTCTTGTCTGACAAGCAAAGTCATATTGCAAACAAATGACTTCTGACAAGCGCGACAAAAGGCTTTGCCAGACCTACATTCGACCCACGAAAATTGGTTTTCCCATTCCTTGCGATATCTTTGTGTGCGAGTTGAAGAATTGCACTATGCCAAGTTTTTAATTCTATTTATTTAGTTATAAAAGCAAAAGGGGCAAAATTCGAACTGTTGTTCGTAAAAAAGTAAAATGGTTAGACGGATCTTAAGAAGTGTAGTACATTAGTGTAATGATGTAGTATGTAGTACGGCGTTGAAAAATCCAGCAAATATGTAGCACAGTACTACATACATATGTTGTACAAGTGGTAACGCAGATCAGGGATATATCAAACGAATCCTCACCAAAACATTTAGTCATCATTGCCGATGCTGCTTTGCTGTGATGAAGGTTTAATTGAATCAATATTGTTTTGCAATTTAGCTCACTGACATAGATCTATTCTGATTTCGGAAAACACATTTGAGCACTCGAACATACTGATTTTCCCACAAACTGTAATCGGACCGTGAGCACGATAGGCTGTATTTTTAAAATTTGTACAGTGCGCAGCTATATTTTTGATAGATCATAAAAGGTATGCTTTCCGTGTATCGATTATCGCCGGTACAGTACCGTCTCGACGACGATCGTCTTGCATCACATAACAATAAAATTTGCTTGCATAGTCTATCATCAAGACGGTAACGTTTGCGTCCTATGTAACTAATGCGATTTTCGCAGCAATTGAAACATTTTTCATGTATTTGAAAAAAAAATTAAGCATGCTGTTATATAAAAACGATTACCTATACAGTAGATATGAGAGAGCGTTATGTAAAAATGTTTTATTGCTATTCAGTCATCGTAATTGTCATAATTATGAAGCATTTTACCATAGAGCGCTACACGCTTCAACAGCGCGGGCACTGAACCGATACCATGGATGTTAACCGATTTTGTATAGCCGGAAATTAAACATTTCAGTATTGGCGATATGTGGTTTTAACAAAACGTTGTGACGTACCACGCATCTGCCCTTACACTAGAAATATTTAATCGACGTGCATTGGTTCCACATATCGTATGAACCGCTCTTAGATATTTGTTATTGGAGTTTCATTAAATCTCTGCACACCGGCCTATGCCAATGAGCCTGCAACGCCATGTCGACTATATAATGACATTGCGACGTACTAATAACAAATTGTAGTCTCGATTTTAAATTTACGGAAGCTCAAAGTTGTTTAATTTGTATGGAAAATAAAGGCACTGCGAACTATTAAAACTTAGGGACGAAACTACTAATGTTTATTGGCAAGGGCTATTGAATTATGCTCTTTAACTTAAACTAAAAATATCCGATATACCTGAAATATTTTTAAATCATAAATATTGTAAACATAGTGAATAATTGAATCCGCATCGCCTGCTTGCAAATTACATTAAACGTAGTAGCCCTCTAGCATATTGCCTTATGAGGAAATATCCAGTCATTATACCAATAACGGTTCTGATGCGCGATTATTGGTTTGAATTAACCAAAAGTAAGGCATTCTAAATTCTTAGACAAAAGAAGAAACACCTCGATTTCCAGAGTCTACATAGAGTGGCTTCGATGTATGTACATTCACAAACTCCAATAACCCATACCATAACCTATGTATCGCAACCAAAACCTGACTATCGGGCATACAGGTCGAATTTTGTCAAAAATCCGAGAGTATAACTGTTATTTAAGATCCCTTCCATTCGTTCCAAAAAAAATTCAAAACTCACACAAAACGAATTATTGTGAAAGCTAGGCGTAGAGTCCCTACGGACCTGTTGCGCAAAGTTTTTTTTTAGCGCGTTCGATAGAATCATAAATTTGTTATTAGGTCCTTCAAATATTTTCAACTGAAAATTCGGAAGCCCAGAGAACTGATATATTGGCGCGTCCTTATCAACGTAATCGCTAAAAGTACTCAAGTAAATACAACATTGGAAGCCCATTTCCCATGTACGTTCAGACATCCATTTGAAAGCAAAAGGCTTTCTGATTTTTAAGATCTGACAACCGTCCAATAAATATGGTTTACCTTCTGAAAGCAATAACAAACATTCGAAAAAAAAACAACAAGCTAAGAGTTTCAATCATACATAAAAAGAAAATATACGTTTCTCCTCTGTCAAACAATACAAATCAAACCACCATCAATTAAGAAACCACATCGCAATTTTATTAGTATCAATAAGCAAATTGTCACATGACCTTTGCTCGTGACATCCGATGGTATTCCTATTAACTTAAGTGAAACCACCATTTGTGAAAGTCCGAACGTTGTAAAAATGACGCACATCGCTATGGAACCTCTATTAAGAACAAATAGCAATGAAAACTCGAGTATACCTATTGTATACTCATCGATTCAGTGCATGTTACACAAAATGTTTCCGAGTGATTACTTGATAAACAAACAAAGCGCATATCTACCCGCACTTTTATGGTGAATCATTCCCTGATTAAAACTGAAATAAAAACTCGAGTATGGGGACCTATGAGTAAGCATTTAGATGCCAACACAATTTTAACGCCAATTTTGGGATGGCTTCAATATAGGAACGAAGATATCCACTGAAAGAATAAACTTCGACGTTGACAGCATTACCTACGGTTATCAGTGAGAGTGAAAGTTTGAAAAAGATAACAAACTGAGAAGTTTGCGCCAGAGCATAAATGGTTAATCTAAATGATATAAAGAATTTGCGGTAATCTTGATAATAATGTAGACTGGAAGCACTATGCTTGATTGAAATATATGTGATAAGATGAAATAAATCGGAGAATTTCGTGAACTAAACTACGCAAAACCTTCGCTATTTGTTTAAAAGTTTTTTTTTCAATCTAATGAGGCAATTGGTGTGTGTAATGATCCAAACACATGTGCACAATAAAACAAAATTTCAGGTCACATTGTCGTGTGAGATAAAATTTTTATAGCGAGATGGCATGTAGCTAATTATTGTTCGATGCCATTATTTTGAAACAGATCTAGAAACCTGACGTTCAGTCACATAGTTATAAGTTTTTGTATATATATATATGGTGATCTCATCTCCATCAACCATCGTCGTCGTAATATCTATAACTCACCTCAAAATCTGGTCCTGGATATGTAATATTCTTCAGTTTTTCGACTTCTTCTTTGTACTTTCTGCAATATACGATTCCATTTTACAATTACTAATTTTCTTTCACTCTGTCGTTCCACTCACCTGTTCAGATCATCAGTTTTACGGCGTTTTTCAGTCTCCTTTTCTAGTTTTTTACGCCACGACTCATCGCGTTCGGCAATTATTTCAAGGCAGTGTTGTAGTGTGGTAATCACCCCAGCTGTTGTAGCACGAAACGTGATCGATTCACCCTAAGAACAAGCAAAAAAAAACATTTTTACTTTCCTTAGTCTAAACTATATTCTCAGAAATAACCTTAAAATCAATTGGTTTTAAACCATCGCCTAGATCTAAAGGCTTCCCCGTTCCTTTGTTTATATCTGCGCAGGCATCAAAGTACCTGAAATATATTCCCATATACGTTTGTGCATCCATCAGTTATCGACTGAAGTGTACGTACCTTTGTAGCGTCTCAATTTGTCCAAACAAAATATCTTTAAAGGTTTCAATCTCCCCGACTTTTTCTTTCAGATTGCGCTGAGTTTTCTTTAGACTACTACCACTGGCGGCAGACAATGTATTTGATTGCAATGACATGGTGCTTCCATGACGTCGCAATGATGTTGTATCAGTGCTGGCAGATTCCTCTTTATACAACTGCAGAACTTCAACCCAATGCATTCGATCGTCTGGAGTTTCTGCACGAAGGCACCAATTGTTGTAGTTGTTGACCATAACATCGAAACGTAATTCATCTGATTCGTAGGTCTGTAATGAGAGCATTGATTACAAAATACCGAAATAAAATCTATATAATGTAGTCTTATATCAAACAGGCTGCTGAAAATTACTTTTAATAGCACGCTAAATGCAACCTTATCGTGCTACCTGGTTTGATTGCTTGTGAACAGCTCCTTCCTTTCATGGCCCTGTATTAAAGTGCAAACTTCCCGAAACTCGAGCTAGTGCAGTGCTAAAAGCGAAATAATATTTCTTTTATAAATACTTTTTTCGTTTCAACACTCAATCCACTGAAAATATGTCTCCAGGAAGCGAATTCGAAAGTAAGCATGTCCGAAAGAAGCACTTGTAGAGTTCAGAAATGCAAAGTCAGAGATCAAGATGGCTATAAATTTGACCAAACGACAGAAATGGGAGGAACTCTGCCAAGATGTAAATAGCGTACTCTGGGGACTGGGGTATATGGTAGTGATGAGATTTGGAGCAAGAACGACGACGCCACCCATGAGTGCAGAGTCGATGCAGACGATAGTGGTCACACTCCTCCAAACCCATCTAACTAGGCGACAACATTATATTCCTGTACACCAAGCGATTCCGATGTTCACGGAAGAGAAGCTGAAACTAGCAGCGATTACACTACAAAATAAAAAGGCCATCGAACCTGACGCCGCATGATGCATTCTTCGCCCTCCCTAAAGGAAACAACAAACAAATTCCGCTAAAATTATTTTTGGAACAATATAAGTAGGTAACTAAAGCTGTAATGAACGATCTGACATTTCAAGGACTTCGTTTAATGAATACCTATAGAGCAATGGACATTGTATTGGAGCACAACACGTCATCGTAAAACCAAAACCTTACCTAAAACAAATACAACATATTATTACGTCCAGTAATAGCGATTGGTCTCCAAATGTAAAACTACTTAACAACCTACTCAACATCATCTAAATAAACAACAGCTGAAGAACTTATATTTAGTCAGTGCTATTGTCAGAAAACCTTATTTATCAAACTGTTCCGTACTTAAAGATTTCGAATTAAAGAACAATACTTCTAAATCCAGGTTTGGTTTCAGAATATTTGCCAATTTCCCCTAGAATTTGCAAGCTCCACAATCTCATTTACATTTCAATATACCTTGATGGTTTCAATTAAACTTTGCTCCCCATCTTAACTTGCTACCACATACACACTTTAGATTCCATTCCTCAGCCGCCTCAAGTGAGATACCCCCGCTGGGGTCACTGAAATGATTAAAGGTTCAATTAAAACACTTCCGTTGAATTGTAATTTCTTTCTTCTAGATGTATCACAAACTACTACTAAAGTGAAGTATTGGGCATTTGTGGCTATCGCTTTTGGTCAAATGGTTTGTCGTTATATGACATTAAATATCAATAAGTGAAAATGTTTAGTATGTGAACGCACCTTGATATTGGCCTTGCTGAGGCTTATCGCTCCACGACACCCGAAATCACTATCCGTTTCACTTTTGTAGTAAGATAGGGTCCCATCCTTCAGCACAATATATCTCGGTTGCCACCCATAAATATAGTTTGTCCATTTACTTAGATAACCTCGCAGTTCTACTGTGTTGTCGAGGAACTCTTGATCAGAATCTTCACCGGTCGAATTGTTGCCATCGAATGTATTAAGAATGGCGTTATTTGTAGCCGTAGAACTATTATCGTCCATGGCTTGGGGAAATGAGCTGGGGATCCTTAAGATTTCGCCACGTATTTCCTTATTAAAATCACTTTTCCATGAAACGAGTACTTCCCCTGCTTAAATTGGGTGCGCTTCTGAGTGACCTCACTGGTCACAATGTTTGGTCAGTTGATTACAAGTCGAGCCAGCGCACAGAATTGTATTGATGTGTAATTAGAGCTGTTGTGCGGAAACCAAATGGGCGATTTATTTTTCGTTATTTTTTATATCTGCTGATTGTCGATGATTCTACTACACAGAGCACTGCTGCTGCTGATTATTTGATGATAAAAGAAGTGTTCCGAATATTATTTCCGAATACGCATACAAGTTGATTGTGGTGGCAAAACAACATTAAAAAATCATCAAAACTGTCACTTTGCTGTTGATTTCTTTTTGCGTTCAAAAGAGGAATGTCAAAAAAGCAGAATTGCAACATACAGATATTTAAATCTACTACCGTGAATGTGTGCGACACAATGGGTTGATATATTTGATAATTCCATGTTCGCTGTCGTCATTGTGAATAAGTGAAGTGAACGTTACAGTTTAAAGTAAGAAATCGTGAGAAAAACTAATCGTTTTCAATCGTGTGAATATATAAGCCGTGTTTTTTTGAGCTCTGATCTCAGCAAAGCAAAGTAAAGTAGGATTTTCATCATGCAATTACAACAACTACGCTCTACTTGACACTTCGAGACCCGGTTGTAGTTGTTGTAATCGCGTGATGAAAATCCTACTTTACTTTGCTTTGCTGAGATCGAAGCTCAAAAAAACACGCCTATAGTACAGAACAGAAACCTTATTCAAGCCTGCATAATTTTCTAACTTGCGAAGTTTTTAATTAAATGACATTTTACATGAACACTATAGATCGAAAGTGTAAAATATATTACGGCAGGCCTGTTTTTTAGCTTCGATCTCAGCAAAGCAAAGTATGATTTTCGGCACGCAATTACAACAACTACGCTCTACTAGACACCTCAAGGACTCGCAGTAGTTGTTGTAATTGCGAGCTGGAAATCCTACTGTACTTTGCTTTGCTGGGATCGAAGCTAAAAAAAAAACAGTATCTTATAAATAGTATTTTTGAGACTAAACATTGCAATACCTGTTACAATACTTTTTTCTCAGCGTAATTTTACAAAAACAGTTCTATCGATTTTGATTGAAATACATATTTAGGTTAATAAGAGAATTTTAAATAAGATTTCATACTTAGTTTATCTTAACAAATGTAAATTAAGCCGCATTTAAAAATAAATATTTAAAATGACTACCAAAAACCCCGATCTGTGTTCAAATATGGTATATTTATGTTTATTCTCACTTTCAACAAAAATAGAAATACAAAACTTCAATTTAGCAAATATCGTCCGCTTCTGCTCTTCTTCTAAACATACACCATAAAATAACCAGCAACCACCTATAACTTACACGATTGAAAACACGTCATTGGTACTCTGACTGACGTTTATATCGGTGTAAAGATTTCAGTATTTGATGAACCTGTCCCGATGGACTGGAATGAAAGGGATCTACAATTTTATGCCGAGTCCAAACGGCCAATTGAGGAGCTCGGATGTTTGTCAGACGTTCGCGAGAGGTGGTGCAGTGGAAAAAACCTCAAGATGGGGTCTGGGTTTTTTCGTGAATGGAAAATATAAATAAGAAACTAGTAGCATATCTCACGATGGATAAAAGCACATTCAGTGGGATGAAGTAAAAATAAATACGTACGTCGGTACGACTGACTTCGGCAATAATTTCAATTCCACCGAAGATTTACCTTCCGCGATATACTATACATGGAAGATACCTGCAGACTTTTTTTTTGTTTATGGGTCAATACTCGTAAGTTAAGAAATCGATTGTTATTTTCATTTTCTTTTTTAAAACAATAGACATTACAGAACTAATTTGAAATCTCTCCTTGTAGCCCTCCACCTTTTGAATTTGATAACGCTTTTTTGTTTACATATGTTTTTATGGACACGCATTTTTTTGAAAAAATGTCGCTTTTTTTGTTTAAACTTGACGTCGGCATGTATTTCTTTGCTATTCGGCTGTAAAAGAGTAGCGCTTATGCTGTTTTATAACGTATTTTCTCGCAAAGGTGTATGAAAATGACGTTTCACCAGCAGTCCACATTTAGTAGGCATTTGTGAAAACAGATGTTCAACTATGTTTCCGACATATTTTTAACTAACTATCCGCTGCTCCTGTTTTGCCAATTGTCAATTTATTTCTTGTCTAGAATGTAGATTTGAAATTGTGTTCTTATTTCACAATATCTTTGCGATTGAATGTTGGAAATTATTGCCAAAGATACCACAGCATCCAATGCTTGCCCTTTATCGGCAACTACATGCTGTCACTCCCAATTACATACCTCGACGACAGGTCCATTCCCTCAACCCAATTTAATCATCAAATATTTGACTTTCATTAACAATAATTCAAAAAAGTACGCATACGCCTCCCATTCCGAAAAAAAAATCACATTAATTTCAAAATCCATTCTACGTGCGGTTTCATTACTCCTCTTCGTATAGTATGCACGACGCGGCCATTGAAAAAATTGCTCGTATATATAATTCAACGAAAGTCGCATTAATGCTTTATTTATGAATACTGGCCAACTGTACCGTCAGTTAATGACAAATTACACTTCCGACTTCCACCTTGTAGGTGTCCTATTTCCTCGCGAAAATGCGTGCACGAAATTCAAAATATTTTATCCACATAGCGCACCTAAGAAACCGACTGAAAAGGACTCCGCATCACCCATAATGTTCCACTCCCCTGTCTCTCAACGATTATCTCATAGTCAGCGTCCGCGCCGCTTGTCCGGAAACCTTCTTGGTCAGGCGCAAGTACCAGAAGAAGATATTAGAAACCGCACCAGCAATCCTCAGCACAATTCGAGTAACCCGACGTTCGCTAACAGACTGTGTTTAGGTTTTAGCCAAAACCCGATCATAGCCACGGCATAATAACATTGTATACTGGCTTCTATTCATTTAGTTGATCGTTGATCGTGTGCAAGTTCGGTTGTGTGTTCTTGATCCGCGAATTGAAATTTTTTGTATAAAAAGCTATTTCCGAGAATGTGTTGCCAGTGATATTTCGGTTATAACCATGCCTTAAAATCTGTGAGTTTTTTTTCTATTCCTTGGGAATGATAGTATTCGTGTCGTGTGCTTAGCTCTTAGACGGCTTGAAAATCACAAAACAAACAAACACTGGATTAACTATTCTGGACTGGTTACGTGCAACGGACTTTAAACTGGAACGTTGTATTCATGCTGAGTTAAACAATGTAAGTTGCTCGGACTGTACTCTGGTTGGTGTTTTGTGTGCCTGATGCATTGTGATCTAATAGCATCAGTTGACAACAAGCCTTAGATCAGGTTCTGCGGAAATGCGATGAGATAAGGATAAGGATTACTTAACCTTTCTCTTGCTTGAAGCCTGACGGCTGGTGTGGAATTGGCAGAAAATTTTGTAATACCCAAGTTAGAGTACTAGTAAGGGGAGCAAATTAAAACGGTATATGTTGTGATCTAGCAATGCTTTAGAGTGGGAACTTGATATCAACATGCCGACTCCTGCGATTAGGACTTGTAATTGTCAGTTGCAAATAGAAATAGCTTTGTTCGATTCGGTGTACTTATCAATTATTTGAGTGAAATAAGAAGGATTTATAAGATATGTCACTATCAAGTTATGTTCTTAAAAAAGAAAAAATATACACTAAACGATGTCATTTAAAAGTTTGGGAGGTGCGAAAGTACAAATAATCTCACAGAGAGAGGGAGCTGTCGGATGAAAATGTAGTAAAAATATAAAACTGCAAAGAGGAGTTATACTTCCCGCTTACGTAATTATTCGATTAGCATCAACATTTTTGTCTCTACATTTTTAGATAAATGTGAACTGATTCAAATAAGAAAATTTAAAAAAAATTCGATATGATGATTTTCTCTTTCAATTGCAATGTTTTTGGTACGTAAATCATATTCAAACCCCATTTTACCATACTCCTCTAGAAAAGTTTTAGATTACCTGTTTTATCTCTGAAGCAATGAAAAGAAAAGTATTTGAATTTTCAATAACTCACTATCATTGGTGCCTTACTCAATCTAGCCTAGTTTGTGATCTTGACTTTCCGGATCGTTGAACACATCATCAGAAAGGTGTCGACATGAACTACTGCTGTCAAGTCAATGTTCGAATCTTATTCGATGATAATACTGTGGAAATATGTGCCTAAGCTAAAATTGAACTCTTACCGATGTTTTAAAGCTCCTACCAATGATCATAATATGACAGTTTAATTTCTTTCATTTTCGCTTTATCGAAATTTGAAAAAAAAAAAAAAAAAAAGACTCCCAAGAGATTCATAGGACTATCTGTTCATATGTTGCTCATGGTTCACTTTAAGCTGTCGTATATTTACTATTCATCTGTCAGTTGAAGTCGCTGCCGCAAAGACGCAAAGAGCACGTCGAATTCTATAGCCTCGCCTAATAACCCGCCCTTGCAGAGCTTATCCCAGCTTTATTATTTTCTAGTATGTGTCGACTTTTTTCTTCCTCCGCTTGTATCGAAAAAGTTGACATGCGTTATTCTTGGACTAAGGTATTTAAATAGGTCTTCGTTCTGCAATCCATTTGTGATACTAATAATAAATTTGGTTTTTTTTTCGAACCAAATGATAGCATAAACAGTAACATTCAGATTTAAACTAATTCTATGGCTGTACTTATAAAATAGAGTGCGACGTCCATGTGTGCACTCATAACTCGAGAACGGATCCATCCCGATTTTAAGCTTGATGGATTCGTATTGGGCCAAGAAAGGACATAGACTACTTTTTGTCGCGAAAGTATCATCAAATAGAGGTAACCGCATATCGGGAACCAATAAGAGATTAACATGAGAAATTTTTGTAAAGAAAATGATTTTATGAATCAAGGCGTGGCAAACTTGTGCAAAAATTTGACAAATCATTCCGTCATAAGTACCCAGTACTCTTCAAACGAAAAGTTCGCTCCATTGCTCTCGGGTTTCTTTTACCTATAATAAAAACATGATAATCACTTTCATTTTAATGACAATCCCATGTAATATTTTTTATTTGGTTGCTTTGGGGATCATGAGTTCGCCTTCAACTTGAGTGTTAAGGGTTATGCTTATGACATTTTGCTTACTGTACAATTTATGAGCCGGTAAAACAAACACATTGAAAAATAAATGCTTTGGGCCTCACTAATAATCATTTTTTGTCTTCACATTGAATATTTTGTAGGTCACGATGGCATAAACATTTTGCGGTTGTGATTTAGTAAAATCTAGAGTGGACACTTAATATGATTTTTAATACCGGGCTCTTTGTTTAAATATTTCAAACTGGTTTGAATCACCCGCATATCTTCATATGTCAAATTGGCCAGAAGTACTTTCAGCATAATTTATAAAGCGATGAATGACAATCTGGCAACTGCTGACACCTACCTTTTTATAATGCCTACCTATATTCAAACAACAAAATCAATTAAAATTCAAATAATCGATTGATTGCTTCAATTGCATTTTACTTTCTACTTCAGTAAATCCATTGTGCTAAATTATCTAACTACCGAATTTGGCTGGTATTCAACCATCTTGACGCCAGTCAGTAGACCACTGTTGTTTCTCCAGTCGGAGTTCCTCTCTGGAATGTAAATTGTTAATTTTATTCCAGATATGGGTACTGTGCTGGTGGACTTTCTTTTGATTAAATCGGTGCGATCCAATGCAATCGAAAGCGTGGTTTAAGTATAGCCGCATGGCTTATTACTAATTCATATCATGATTCTTGGCACTAATGCCAATGTATGAGTGACATGTGAACGAGTATGTGACTTAAACTCCAGAGGATTCTGCAAAAATGAATTGTTTGGTATCAACATTGACGACATGATGCTTTTAACAATTTCCTAATTGATGAAGCTTCAAAGATAGAATAGATTCGTTTAAGTGGAATTATATCTTAAAAATGATTGAAGATGTTATGGTTGGTTTGTTAAGTAACTTCAATAAAAACAAACGAGCTGGAAGATGCACTTCCAAAGCATTCTTTCAATTTATCGGGAAATATTAAACAAACTTAAACTTTTGACCCATTCTCGATTATGTGTTAACGATATAACAATGGATAACATCAACACGTAAATTCCATTCAAACTCATCAGAAATTAAAGCAAATGACAACTATTAGAGTTCAATAGATGAACGTGCTCTTCAAGATAATCATTAAGTCGGCACTGAAGAGAAGATACATTTCAAGATTTCCCAACATTTAAAACAGTTGTTGGATGCTTCATTTCTTTCTTGTCCAACACTTTCAGATTTTCAACTGCAAATAACTCACTGTAGCAGTTGTTTTTTTTTTTTAAAATAAGACAATACTTTTAAAGTTCTTCTGTCGAATACTAATGAATTTAAGTTTGAGACATAAATTTGCAAAAAAAAATTGAAAATTGCGAATGGTTGTTATACGTACTCTTATGTTAGGTTATGTTAGCGGATTTGCGATGGGAAGTCCGCGCTACACTCAGATATTGACCCATTGTGATACCCACATAGGAGGAAAGAAATGGGTTTATCCCTTATCCGTTGGCTTTATTCTAAAAGTGGTTAATTAATTTCGTACTGTGCTGTTGCGTACACCAGAAGATTTGATAAAGTTCATTATTTTGGCTAAGGGTGTGCTAGATAGGTCACAGAAGGCGATCTTCCAAGGAATTAGTTCCTAGAGTTTTGGAGACCTGGTCAGTGACATAAGTACTTTTGCAAGGAAACTGTGAAATATTGTGAAATCAACATTCAAACTGGTAAATTGATAAATTTACAGATTGTTCAGGCCATTGTTGAAAAATATTACGGACTCGGTTTTTTAATCTGAGCACAACTGCTATTCAGGGAGCTAACAACAAGTAGGCAACCACCGCTTTATGAAATTTAAAGTTAAATACTTATTAAATAATAATAGCCAATTTGTATATTGGGTTACAATTAGCCAATAGGCGGTTAACAAGTAAAGTCAGCTAAATTTTATTATATGTTCCGTCGTTTTAAGACTTTATGTTTTTAAATTGAATACTTTTGCGAAATTATAGCAACTTATTCTCAGTCGCGTCGTTGTTTTGCAGTTTGCAGACCGACAAATATTATTTTTTTTCCATAGTGGTTTCCTCCAGACATATGCATTTATATATGATTTCTTAATTTATGACATTAGCCGCTGTTATTCTTACTTCGAAAATGTTATCTTTCATTTTGTTTAAGCGGATTTGTGTGTTTTGACCAGTCATAATAAAGGTTATCTCGTATTATAGTCAGCTTAAGTTCTAGAGCTACTCGTTGCTCTAGTTTAAGCAGATTTTCAACAAAAATTCTTCGCCACTCGTTGTTCTTATTTATCACTTCTTGTTCTCATTTTTTATGATACTGAGAATGACACTTCTTGTTGCGTCAGTGCGCTTCCGCTGCAGTTAGCAGATTGGGGTTGACACAAACATGACAAAATGAGGCATATTTTAGTATCTACTGCTACATGGAATTTATTTTTGACAAATGTCATAATTTCTATCTCTCGCTTACACAAATGCACTAATTTCATAAGAACAAACGGCTCACTTCACAAGCATTCCCTCCCTTTCAAGTACGTACGCTAATACAGCAAAGAAGAATGTCCAAACTATCAAATATTCTTTGTTCTCTTCTACAATTTATACAATTCCCGATTAAAGAAGCTCTGTACGAATGTTTCGGTAAATATTGGTTACTCCGAGAAGCTTTAAAAAATATTTTTAATGGAACTAGTTCTAATTTCAACTGCTTTCACTACTCTATTCAGAGTGGTTTCCTTGTTAATTTGGTCTTTCTATACAATCTACAAACATTTTAAAGGAAACAATAACTATCACAACTTCATTAAAAACGAATGTTCAGAGTTTACTTTCACTAGGAAGTGTAACGAGGTCTCGATATAAAACATGACATCCTGGCACGTGAAATTTGATTTTACTTTAATGCCTCCAATACGCAGGCAAATGTTAACTACTGTTAAAAGCCTTGATTAAACGATTAGGAACAACAAGTGACAGCAGCAAGAGAAATTACCAACTACGTGCGTATAGGAAAATGTCAATGGCTTAGAATGGATGAGAAAATCACTAACGAACGCGTATAATATCTTTATTCAATCTGCCATTGAGTTTGCAGTGTTAAAGATTGGATCGATGCCAGATTGTGATAAAAGGGGGTATTCGTAATTTAAATGAAAATAGAAGTCAAATGCCGTAGTTTACTTCAATCCATCATTAGCAGTGGTGGTGTTGTGAGAAGACACTTTGCGGAATTAGAGTTGTGTGGTCCGTGATTTTTTGTAAGTTTCTACTAAATGTTGTGAGCTAAAGATTCCTAGTGCACTATTTCATATTAAAGTGGCTTTGATTATCAGTTAGTAACATGATATTACGTTTGACATATTGCGTTTAGTTTTGTCAACAATGTCAATCGGTTTCCTTTAACTGTACCAGAAGTTATTTCAAATAATTGCCGGAATTATAACTTCCGAGTGTGAGCACTATGAGCGATACTGAAATTAGTTAAGCCTTATGTTGAAAAGATTAAAATACAATTTTATTTCATCGTAATTTGATTAGTTGGATAACCTTACCATGGATAACCTTTCCTTTGTAAGCCTTTTACAAATACAAAAAATAATATATCAGCTGCCGATTTGAAAATTTTAATATTTTTTTTTTTAAGTTAAGTAATCGAAAAGCTAATAAGAAAATCAAAAAAATTGTTACAAATTGTCAAATTTTTAACGTGTTTAATCGCATGAACTTACTTAAATTACTTACAACAGATCCAGGATGTTTTCTATTCAATACGATATGCAATTTTATTTTTTACATATAAAAATAAAAATACGGTTAAGAAAATACACACAGGCAACCTTATTCTTATCCGTCGGATAGCATTTTAATCACAATCAATTACAATTTATACACAGGCTTATGCTCAATGTCATCTACCAATTGACACAAATTCGACAGGTCCGTAAAAGAAAGACACCCAAAACACTCGCCAGAAGAAAAATTGCTTCCTGATATCTTATTTTTCTTCTTCTTGGCTGGCGACATTGGCAGCCACAACCAGTTTCGCAACCAGTCTGGCGTCCAAGTGCGACTCAGTACTCAGACGACGCTTGTGCGTGAATAACTTGCTAGGCATCACCCATTTGCTCTAATCTAAACATTAGAAATCGAAACCGAAAACAAGATCTTTCTCCGAATCAAATCTCCGCCTTCTGCTACAAAGTGGAGCGAAGTATATTCTCTGAGTCTGCGTATCCCCTTTAGGGATACACAAAATGGGTTACCCCGAATGGATGTGTCTCTGTTGTAATTGGTATACGCAGGTTTTGCCAAAAAGTGGGTCGGTTCTTCTCTTTTCATTTGTTTCGTTAGGTTGTGGAATTTTCTTCAACGCAAGCATTGATCCGAGACAATTTCAATCACATTTGAAATGAGGAAGCCACTTACAGAAAAACAAGTGCAGGAGGACTTGTAAGAATATGGGATATAAAGAAGAAAACGAAGATCACTTCTTGTTATTGAAGTCGTTGAACTCCTTGTAGGACTGTATAGCTTGTTGCTGGAGATGAACAAATAAAAACTCGTAAATATTTGTAATTAACGATTCAAAAGTGAACATTTATGATTCGCATGGAAAGGGAAATAAGGTTGCTGCTGAATAATTATAAATGAGGCTTGTCGATGTCACACCCAGTATTGAATTTCCGTGTCAACGCAATTGATGGCAATTGCCAAATATTTAAGGAAAAGCGAGTGTAGTTCCAGAACAGTATTAAAATATTGTTAGCCCTATAGTTGCAAAGAAAAATAGTTCTAAAAGCTTTGGGATCATCCAGATGTAAGATTTTCCCTTGGACAACAACTCTCTTTTCATTCCGATAATTTTTGAAGTCAAAAATGTATCATTTGAATTTCGTGTGCTGTTGCTATTGGGGTGGTCACGATTCCGTATCTTTTTTGACGCCTGAAGATGATGACGATTTTAGGTAGCGTGACTTTGTCAATAATATACATTTTTAAATAACTTGAATTTCTATTAACTTTTTGTTAACTATAACGAAATATGTTTCATTGAAACACAAGCGTTTATGTATAAAATATAAATCAAAATTTCAGAGAAAGCCATGCAACAGCCACTATGCCGTCCTTTGAAAAATATATATCGGTGGGCTCAGGCCCGTTCTTCAAAAATATTTGAACACAACCAATATATGCTAAGCAGATTTAAGCTAGCCCATCCTACAAAAGTCCAGTACGTCTGTACACGTTCAAAAGTATAAATTTTAGAAAACATCGACCTGTACTCGCGCTGCTTCGCAGAGTTCTTAAAAAAAATCTGTTGACTATTCTATAATATTCGAAAAAAAAAAAATAAAATTAATTCCGATGAATTTCACAGATATAATTGTAAGAAAACAACGTATTATCGAAGAGTTTGGTTTTTTTTATTTTAATTCCTCGGGATAAAGAATGTTTATTGTTTTATTATTTGCAGGAAGATGTAAACACTGATTTTTCTTTGGAAATGCAACATAAAGCTGATTAGGGGAAAAAAATTTTTTCTCCGACTGCCAAATTGAACTTAAAAGTGTCGCTTCTTTACATCTTTTTAGTTCTCCTCACTCTTCAATATCGGTCAAGCCCAACGTTACCAAGTCAGTGCTTTCAGCGTTAATTTTAGTGCCCAAAATGTATTTTTAGTGCCGAAAAAGTAGGCTTAGCGCTTGGGCGTTTTTTAATGATTAAAAAAATATTTTAGTGCTTTTTTAACGCTGCCGCTGCGCACCGCTTTTTTTAACTTTTTCTCTTTCTTTGAATGCAGCCATCGTTTTATACCAGTTCATTTCTCTTGAAATGCAATGCGTTCTTCTGTTTGCCTTTTTGCTAATTTAATTATGTTGGCACACTCAAATGGAGATGTGGAAAGGGCTGAGTTTAGTTGAAAATAAAGGAATTAATAAAATGAGTTTTGATATGCTCTATGCATTTATATCAATTCGTTTTGGATTGCAGAGAAACAAACAATATTGTAGATTTACCCCATTCCAAAATGTAAATTCCAAAATCGGTACTTTGCAGGCACATACCACAGGGGCGATTTAAAAAACAAATTAATGAATTAAATTTGTACCTATTATTTTTTAAATTTTTATTGAAGTATTTATTTTTATTTTACTGTGCAATCGCCATCGTAGGCGCAGTGGCTTAGTGGTTAGTGTGTTGGACTACTAAGCGAGGGGTCACAGGTTCGAATCCCGAAAAAACCCAAATTCCAACTAATGTTTTTTTTCCGCTGCGCCACCTCTCGCGAACGTTTGACAAACATCCCAGATTATAACTAACATGAAAGAGCTTCTCAATTAGCCGTTTGGACCCGGCATAAAATTGTAGATCCCTTCCATTCGTCCCAAAAATGAAAAACTCACACAAACGAATGTGAGAATTGTGAGAAGCTAGGCCTAGGGTCCCTACAGGCCTGTTGCGCCAACTATTTATTTATTAATCGCCATATGACTAAATATGAATAGAATTTTGTTGTTGTTTTTTTTTTACTTTTATTTGGTTTTTATCTTCTTTCGAGCTGTTTAAAAAATATTCCAGTTTTGGTGCCCAAGAGGTCAAAATTAACGCTGAAAACTAAAAAAATGGTGCTCAAATGCCAGAATGACTTGGCAACGCTGGTCAAGCCATTTAGGCTATACAGGTCATGTTGAAACGGACATACATACACAATATTTGAATGTTTTTGCCTTTATATAATAGTTAGGATATTAAATCAAATAAAATTTTCTTAGCCTTCTTGACTCCAAATAGTTCAGAGAATTTCTACGGGCATGTAGCTACCAAATTAATTAAATTATACCATTTGATAGCTTAAAAGAAATAAAATATATTTTTAACAGGTTGTGGGGAAAAAGAGTGAAAACAAATTTAGTGCTTCTTTTAATGAAAGGATACTACAATGTTCTCATTAATAAGGTGGTATAAGAATGGACTCATTACCTTAAACTATCGATTGGCAAAGTGATACTTTTCCACTTCTCATCTCATCTGTTTCTGTTGCATAGCCTTCTAGTCTAAGGTAATCCGTTTCAGCCAAAACTAGAGCAATTACTCGTTTCTTTGCTCATTCTTTATTTTTTTGTAATTTTTGGTAATAGGATAAAACGTGTTTGCCTATACGAGTGCATTTCTAATTTTACATAACTGGTTGTGTTTGAGTTTTATTCATGAAATGAATCTGGAAGAAAAAAAAAATTACATCGAACATATTTTTTGAAAAGTATTGACACGTTTTAGCTTACGAAAATTATTTAACTATTACCAACCCAATATTTTTTCAAGAAGACAAGCATCAACTGCATATTAAAATCCCCAGCACTCAATTCCCAATTGAAAGGCAATCAATTGAACATCGGATGGATAGATGTACGCACCATAATTGACATAATTTACATACCACTAGCAGAGTCGATTTTTACATTATATCGTTGTGTATGGGGCAGCTTCAGCCACCACACAAATTAAAAAAATTGGTTGCATCCAATTTCCCTGCGAATTGGCTTGCATAGTTTTCACTCAATTATTACCGAATATATGTCACAGAGTACAGTGACGTTCGGCTAATAAATGTGATTTGTGATGCCTTTAGCGACATCACATTGTTACAAAATGATACGCAATCAGCCTACCATAACTAGTTTACTGCCGCCTTGTTGGAAATTCCTCTCATACTACTCAGTAAAGATGGACTCTGGACTGGACATGCGATATATGATAGACGTTTTTGGCGCAAATATTTTCAAGCGCAATGTTAGCGCTTAACGCATCTTCGCTGTGGTTTGATTGTGCTGATGGTGGCCGTGGCTTTCAAAAGTTACGCACACTCTGCATTGGCATGGTTGGGTAAATCTGAAGTCGAATCCGATGAGAAGGCATAGTTAGTTGGTGGATAAAGATTGTTTGACTGTGGTATGAAAGTTAAATTAGAATTCCATGCAAATGAGACATAGATAGTTGAAGTGTATAGAACATTGTGTGTTCCTTGCTGAAGCAAAACTGTAATGTGGTTTCATCTGTAACTTTCTCATTTTTATTTCGCACTTACAATTTTCTTGAAATAATTCACTCGATATTTTGATGTGAACTAAGATGAAGAAAGAAAATAACTCGTCAATGAATTCAGATAACTTGGTGTTGTTATAGATAGTAAAATTATTTTAAAAGCTATTGCAAAAAATACTTCTTTGTTAGACTAAGAAGATCTCAACAAGGACGGCAATACAAATCTACAACACTATTATAAGGCTACATTTTCGGTACTGCACTACAATTTATCTTTTAACAGTATAAGTCTGCTACTGTTAAAAGAAAAAGGGTTGCAAAAACTGCAAAACAAGGCAATCAGGTTAATACATATGCATAGTTCAAATTCCGGAGGCACAGGTACACACGGTCCATTTCCATTGAAGAGAGAATTTCGCCATAGTATTGCCTTACATGTGATTATTTGCAGTTTACGGAAAGATAGGAAATGTTTGCCTACATAGGACATAGTTCAAGGAACTAGGTATACAGGTCCGGAACTACCCAACTCTACTACTGTTCAAGTCTACAGTGCGCTCCGCGCTTGAACCGTAATGTTCAAGGGGATAAATCTGCTCAAAAACCCAATGAAACTAAAACGCTTGGAAACGTTAATAAATTTAAATTTAAAAGAAATTACTAAAATTAATAAAAGCACACAATTATAAATAAATAATATAAATAACTAGCAGTTACCCGCGACTTCGTCTACGCGGGACTCTGTTAAACTATGCTTTTTTAGAAAAATTGTTGCTGAAAATTTTTTTTTTAAGGATTTCTTTATAGACAATGTTTCTTATTTTTTTTCGGGCGGCAGTAATATTACCAGAACTTACACCAGAGCAAGCTACGTGAAACTGACCGTTCGTAAAGCAATCTTCCCTTAAATCTATACCAGCGTATTTCAATGACTGGCCCTGAGACTTATTGATCGTGTTATCCTAAATGTAATCTACCCATCAACTCGATCTAGCTTGTTGAGCAGGGAAATCCCTCCTGCTCAAAGGTATAACAGTTTAGAGTAGGTCTGCACAATGCAGCTCGTCAAGTGAGACAGGCGTATTGGGTTAAGTTCCTAATTATTCGTATCTGATCGAACAGGGCGCTTGGCGAGTTAGCGCAGTGTATCAATTTCTGAAGTGGGATAGTTAATCCATTAGCATATTGTTAAAAAAATAAGCTTAAATACGATTTCGAAGTGTGAAAACTCATGATACAAAAAAAAATTAAGAGAACATAGACTCTGCAGCTTGGTAAGAAAATGTATTTTACTTCCAATTGATATGATTGAAAGGATATAGTTGGAATAAGAAAGAGACGAATATCAGACTGAAGAAACAGGTTACATATGGCAAATCATATCTAAACACACACCACACACCTGACATTGTAGTAGTAAGCTGAAAACGAAAAAGAAAGGATTTGGTGTTGGATATTGTTGTCTCTTTCGCACCCTACTCTTTCAAAAGGAGTATAATAGTTTCTATCGCAAAGATATGTTTCGGTTTACATATAAATACAAGGTGATAGGATTGTTTTTTTTGCACTAGGTTTTTTTTTCTTCGAGAACCTTGTGGAGTTATTAGTTAGAAAAAAGTGTAATCCAAAAAAAAATTGGGTTAATTGCGTGCTTACAAAAAAAAAAGTTTATTAATAATGGCAGGACGAACAAAAAAAATACCAAAACGTCTGATTGAAAGCGAACCAGGTGAGGCCGGCATATTAAAACTACGATTAGAATTGGAAAAGCTAAAGCGAAATAATATGGTGCTTGAAAAAGAATTGGCTATATGTCGTCAAGCACAAAGCCAATCTTCACAAAATACTTCAGTTATTCCTTCCTCAAATCAAATTTCTTTAAGACTTGGAGCAGAGGAAGTTACGAAAATAATTCCTTTATTCAATCCGTCGAATAGTTCTTCACTTAGTGCGTCCCAATGGGTTGAGACGATCGAGAACATTCGTCATCTGTATGAGTGGGACGATCGAAATACCTTATTTTACGCGTCATTGAGGTTGGGAGATGCTGCGACGAATTCGTTTGCTGGAAACAGGTGCGAAATTAGTACATGGAATCAATTTAAAGATATGATTTTACGAGACTTCGCTGCAGATGAAAATGCTGCTGACATCCATATAAAATTATTATCACGACAAATCGGGGAGACCGAAAGTTACGACAGTTATGTTTATGATATCGCAGCCATGGGAAAAAGAGGTAAATTGGATAATAGTGCCATAATAAGATTCGTAATCTCTGGACTAAGGGACACCACACTGATGGCCAACTTAATAACCGCCAATTGCAATAACATACCCGAACTCTTGACTACAATAAAATCATTAAAAGATATACAAATACAGGCAGAAACTCGTCAACGGTTTGAAAACAACCAAATTTCTAAAAATAATTTCCGAGCTGTTTCAAAACCTTACGATAATCCACATAAAATACAGGCTTCCTCTCATTCAAAAAATGTATACCCCCGAACTTGTTACATTTGTAGATCACCAGGGCATTTGGCTAACGAATGTAAGTCTGCAAACCGCGAATATAATAAACAGACTTACTATAACAGTCGGTCGTTGGGAAATTCCGCTAACGAATGTATATCAATGTGCAAAAGATATCAGCAACAACCTCTCCAACCCAAATATCAAAACGTACCGATTTGCTATAATTGTCAATCGCCCGGACATCGTGCTAACGAGTGTAGAGCGGCACGCAATGAGAAAAATAAAGGAAGTGAGGCAGTGTGTTACAACTGCCAAACATCAGGACAGTCAAAGTTTCATTAGCTACAATGACGGTTCGGCAAGATGGAAGGGATTGGGAAGATCATCTCCCATCAATACAATCTGGACTCAATGCAACAACAACACCTAACAACAACAAAGTCAACAGGCCGAGAAATTTAACCGGACACATCAAAAACCACAAAAATATAAAGAGGGCGATTTAGTGCTCTTACGAGCCGAGCATCCTGCTACCGGTCAATCGAAAAAACTTCTGCCGAGATACAAGGGTCCCTTTGAAGTAAAAGAAGTCCTTCAAAATGACCGGTACGTGATAGGGGACACACCAGCTTTCCAAGTTTCGCAACGGCCATATTCCTCCGTACATGCTGCAGACAGAATGAAACCTTTCGCAAAATTAGCGACATCGACTGGGAAGAATTGGAGGAGACGGAGAACGATGATAAAATTGATCCTGAATATATATAATACACACCAGACTACCGACATCTGCTGAAATTATTTATGTTTATTAATTTTTATTTGGTTTTTATTTCATTTCTGTGTTTATTTTGAAAATGGATAATGACTTTAGTTTCTTAATTTTGTTTATGAGTAGGTATGACCCTACATTTGAAAAAAACGAAATAAATTGCAGCCGAACGGCAAATAGCACCAGCTGTTTTGAATTATCAATTATTTATTACTTTTTGGAACAGCTGTTTCTCGTTCAGGTTTTTAGTCAGTGAGATATCTGAGTGACAATTTGACATAAATGAGTGGAATTAGCGAGCTGAGTGAAACGATTCCTGTGTGTTGAGCTACGTGAATTAAGCTTCGTGTTATTGCCGCGCTGGGTGTTAGATGGAAAAGGCAAGCTGAGTGAAACGTTTCTGTGTGACAAGTTGGTAAGCTTTGTGGTACTGAGTTCTACAAAATGAGCGAATTTTGTGAACAGGATCTAACCGGTATGCTGTGTGAAGAAATCTTTGTGTTCAATCGTATACTAACTATTTCTGAATGAAATGGCGAATTGGTTCTAATGCTGTGTGCTGTGTGCTGTGTGCTAAGTGAATTAAGAGGACTTCGTGGAGATTTGTTATGATGAATTATATGAGTTGGTATATGGTATCGGATTTAGTTGAACCATATTCCGAATGTGTTGATGCTTATAGAAAAACTACACTGAGGACAGTGTATTGCAGGATGGCCGAGTTGTTATCCTAAATGTAATCTACCCATCAACTCGATCTAGCTTGTTGAGCAGGGAAATCCCTCCTGCTCAAAGGTATAACAGTTTAGAGTAGGTCTGCACAATGCAGCTCGTCAAGTGAGAGAGGCGTATTGGGTTAAGTTCCTAATTATTCGTATCTGATCGAACAGGGCGCTTGGCGAGTTAGCGCAGTGTATCAATCGTCATGGCGAAGCACACTTTAAGGGGAAATTGTAATCTTATAAAGTTAAAGGGGTCATAAGGTATCAGAGGAATGCGCGGCATAAATACTTTTTCCCTTGAGCAATCCCGGTCAATATAATATCTTCGATTAAATTTGTATGCAAAGCTTTGATTTGCAGTCTAGTGCCATTACATAGTTTTGGTGGTTTTAAGTTCCGAAGGAGCATTACGGGTGTGCCCTTCCGAAGCGTTAGTCTATGGTATGGAATACTCGATGGTTTAAGGCAATTTTAAAACTCTACCGGATATTTAACGGCTTCATCTTCATTGCAAACAGTGTCTACGTTTTGCAGAACGAAAAGGAAATACGAAGTGCACACCAAACAGCATGAGGTAGCTCGCGAAAATGATACTTACGCTACATTCTACATACATATCCATAGAAAACTCCATGAGACAGCGTTGCCAGTTTTCCCCCCAGATCTAGGGGTTTTTTTGACCGACGGGGGGAAATCTGGGGGAGAAATTATTTAAGGGGAAATTTGGGGTTTCTTTTTTTTGTAATTGCGTTCAATTATTTTTTTCTTCTCACTAAGTGAACATTAAAAGCTATAAAGCAACACCAACAAACCAAATAAATTCATTTTCCATTTATGCCAATTCCATTCCAACGCATTCCCATATTCATTGGTGCCAGGATATTGGTAAGCCCCTATCTAAAGCTACATACATTACACACTATTGCATTTGCGAAAAGTCCACAATCATATAAAAAACAATAAATTCCGCGAGACTTTCTTTGTATTTTGTCTCTTGCCAAAAAAAAAAATGTTACCCCTTCCGATCAAATGATCAAAATGTTCATGAGCAGATGTACAAAAACAAAGATGAAGACAACGAGACAACTATATTTTAGGACTTATTTATGAAAGTTGATTATTTTTACTTATTAGCTAAGTTTTTCTTATTAAATCTTGAAAGCTGAATTCACTTCCTTTTTTTTTTAAATACATTTAAATACATTAAAAAATCTTTTTAATTCTTTAAACTTGTGTCTTTGTATTTAATCTTAAATTTACATACATAATTTGAAAAAAAAAATATTTGGGTTTTTTTTTTAGAAAATAGCTAAATCTGGGGTTTTTCAGATTTGTCTGGGGGGAAATATTTCAACCGTCTGGCAAGGATGCCATGAGACAAAACGATAAACACATTGTCACTCAGACTTCACCAATACAGCCAACACCAAACGCACAGCGCACAGCAAATAGCCATATGCGCACGCATGGGTTGCTACGGACGTGGAGTAGACTGCGATTATTATTCATTTCAGTCGTACACGCATGCCCGCCGCACACAACCCAAAGTCCAAAACCGATACGGAATGGAATATGGAACGTCAAGTCGTAACAATATGAAGATTAACGATTGTAAAGAAACCGAACTTCACTGTGGCTGTGGGAATGTGTATGTGTAATCATCTAAACGCTTTCCATGGGTACCCACAATCGGGAAATCAATCTAAGTTTCTTGTTGATTAAATAAGATCTGTCTTAAATTTCTTCTAGCTCAGCCTCTGAAGGGGGCAGAAAGATAAATGATGGCTTAGAATACTCGGGGAAGTATTGACTAAAGAGCATTTTAAGCTTGTTTGGATTGGTCAAGCTTTATGAATGTAATAGCAGGTTGAGTGAAGTAAGGTTAAAATAAAAAAGTTTTCATCCTCTTTTTCAACCTTTATAAGGCAATTTTTGAAAAAAAGGCGAAATAGGTATTCGATGGTTTTGTATTTTCTATAAACTTACAAAATTTCAAGTTTATACGATTAACGTATCGGGAGTAACAGAAAAACATCTCTAAAAATGGCAGGGAGGGTCGCATCGAAAAATCCCTTCTTAGTGCGCGTCTACACAGCTAGTGGAACATATCCGGAAAGTTTCATGAACCTAAAATTAGTGGTTTGGCCTGTACGATGTCTGGCAACTCAATCACGCTACTCTTTTATGTATATAGATAATTTATTTTCTTATGAAAATAAAGATGGTTCCGGATATGCCGCTTGAGAGAAGACCTTAGCCATGGGCGATAGTTACAATCCTTTTTAGTGTCAGGGCTTCGAACTTATAAACTCACAATGACGAAAATTTGCTCAAAAATTATCTATTGTGGCCTGCAATTTTTTGTAGTGAATGCTAATTGTGATGTTAAAAACTCTATTTAAATAGTTGAATTTGATACATTGCAAGTTTTTTGGATATGCCAAGCCCCTTAAGAACGGCTTTAACTAGTTTTATCCAAAAACGTGCAACAAAACGGCTGTGAGTTTGATACTTACTGAGTAGAATTCGATGTATTCTTTATGTTTTCGTTCCGTAATGCTATTAGATCTACCTCTCAGTCAGAGGTATACGTTTAGGTATGCGTATGCCATATACACAAACTGAATTGCTATAATATTCACTTTGACAACTGCTCAACTGTTATTCAACTATCACATTCGAATCTTCAGATACTAACACCGTCTCACCCAATAATTCAATACCTACTTTAACTTTTACATAATAATGCTGTTTTAATATGCATTTTCTGACTTATTGTAACCTTTTTCGAGGCTTCACGTTGTTCTGTGCAAAATAAAAATAATTCGCAGAAGCCGCTGGCAACATTTTGATGACTTTCTCTTACATAACCGGATTTACCCCATTACGTTCTTACGTCGCTGCTAGTAGAAATATATACGCTTTTTGTGTATTGATCACCCATTGCTTGCAATGATATCGACAGCTCCTTAATGGGAGCATCATGGCATGCCAAATAGATAAATGAAAAGAAGTTGCAGTTTAAGTGGAGAGTTGTCTATGGATTTTCATAAACAGATTGATGGTTTAAAGTTGCACCGTTTTCTCTCAATCCTTACCGCATTCTTCTTCTTTACAGATAATATGACTAGAACAAGGCTGTGCAAAATGACCTCTGTAGCGTTTTTGCTACTCCTCTTGGTTATAGAGATAGAATCTGAAAGCACAGAACATCGCTCGCTAAATATGTTGTCTAGTGTAAGTGATTTATCGAAAACCAGTTTATCCTCGAATGTAGAATCGGAGGAATTTTTGGATAAGCGATCGAATCAACCACATTCCAGAAAGAAACGTCTAGTCTGGATTACAGACGATGGGCGTTTAGCCTTGCCTCCTGGTACGACACTTACATTTACGCCTACGATAGCGTTGCCATTGGTGCGTCATCCACCCGAGGGTTTCTTTTCCAACTTGACAATTAGTTTTCCAGTTACAAGTAAGTATGCTAATGTGGTGATGTGGTAAAACTTTAACTTACTGTGATCTTTGGCACTTATAGTCGATTTTGACAAGTTGGGTCTGACAGACAATCAAAATCCGTTGGGTGATCTTCCACCGATTTTTGCGAGATCATTTGGTCATTCAGCTGGAGAAATGCTGGGTAACAATTGAGGAACCGATTTTTGTTTTAAATTTGTCTATAACGAACCTCCCATTAAAGGTGGCTATATGGCTAGATATTTAAACTATAAGGCGAAGCGTGATTTATCCTCACAAACGGATGAATCAAGCAGTAAGCAATTTCACAACATGAACGTTGAAGAAGAGGATGAGGAAGAAGAGGAAATGCCTGAACTTCCCGACAGATTTAAGCACATATTTCACGGAGGAGAAAGGTTCGAAATATTATAAGAACATATAAATTATATTTTAATGCATATTTTAGATTAATGCTTTACGGTGCTGTGGAGACGTTCTTATCAACATTTGGAATGGATGGTAAAGCCTGTCTGCTTAGAACTATTTGTGAAGTTCATTCGAGAAGTCTGGATCACTTTGGTGTATTTGGAGAGATGACAAAGTTGTTTTTAACGTAAGTAGATGTATTGTAACGGTTTGCTAGGAGTATTCCTTTTTTAAATTTAAGTCAGACTCAGTCAAACCAGAAATTTCTTATTAAAAGTTTTTGTGACTGGCAGATAATTGTCAAATTTCACACGCTTTTTGTAGCTGACTGTTTCATTTTTTGTTTGATTGTACTGCAAGAAAAGATTTCTGGTTTTGGAACGCGCTTCCGTGCTTTCTACCCGACTGGTAATGATTTCACGCCTATGCATGTCTGTTCCATTTTGACCTCCTGTAGTCTAAACGACTTGGCCGATTTTGAAGAGTGAGGTTAGGTTCGTAAAAGTAAAAAAAATAAATTTACTAAACCAAAAAACCCGACCGACTGTAGAAAAGAATAAGAAGATGTAAACAAGAGGAGACTATGCATATAATAAAAATACGTATTTCAATTAGACGAACTCGAAGTGACATTGTTGATATTCCTATATAAATAAACTGAGTATCATGTTGTGTATCTCGAATTTTGCTTTGATGCTGTAAAGACATCTACCAGAAAGGTGTCATCATGAAATATACGAGCATAACAAGTCACTTGAGATAAACACTAATGGCCATATTATTCACTCCGGGTGCAAATCAGGTTTAAGTTAATTTTACACCCGACGATTTAATCCGCTTTTTTTAAATCCGACAATTTTATCCATATATATTCACTCAAAAACATGAAACCCGCTGCGAAAATCGGATTAAACGCTGTCAAGTTTAAAAAACTGGTTTTAAACGGGTTCGGGTTAAACGAGTGTATATCATGGACTTGGGTTTAGTTTTCGGGTTAAACTCACTTAAATCCGGTTGTAAACTTTAACCCGGATTAAAGTGAGTGAATAATGTGGCCGTAAATCACGAATGTTACTCTAAACTGTTTTATTGAGCATTCATCTTCTTAGCTTTGCTTTACTTGCTAAAATATGTGTTCATTAGCACCATGCTTATTTCCCAGGGACGAAATGATTTATTAATTCTTAAAAATATTCCAGTGTCAAAAGATCACCATTCGCCAAACTCATCCCAGAATACGTAAAAGCTCAGGAGATCGGGGAAGGTAAAGTGGCGCCTGCGGAATGCTTCCCTTACTACAAAGACTGTCCAAAAAGTGTTTTTAAAGCCATGAATAATAAGAAGTATAGGTAAGCTTTTTACTTTCCAAATATCTTTACTGAATAGAAATTTAATTTAAAAAAAAATCAAATTGTAGTAATAAACAGCATAACGAATATCACGAACAAGAAGCGGACGAAATAAACGAAATCAAAGGAAGCTCTCCAACGGCTTTCCATAAAAAGCACATAATTTCGATGTAAAGTCAACAACCTCACAAAAATATCGTTAACACATTTAGTTGTTTTTAGTGGCCATAAGTAAATTATTTTGCGTTTATTTATAAGGAAATTATTTATTTTGTATTTATAGTCAGTTATGTATTAATGGACGAATTTATTTGTTGTTTAGTTTTGTTAATTATTTATTGTATTTATTGTAAATTTCTTGCTTTGTACATTGAAATACGAGTGAATTATGAAAGTCATATTTGAAATTAAGTTGCAGCATTTTTTTAAAGTTGTAAATAGAAAACATATACATATATTTATTCTATGTAATATTTTGCTTAACGATGTGGTTTTGTTTACTATAATCTAAAGGTTTGTACAGTGAATGTTTTTTTGTGTAATTGTGATTAATGTATATTTATTGAAATATGTATCGAATAAAAACCATACAAAAGAAATTTAATTCATTATTAAGGAATATTATTCAAAGTCGATTTACATCTGCTGCTGCTCGCGCTTAAATTAAGCCCCCATACAAGAATGTCTCCAAAGATAAATTTAAGCAAAACAGTTAAGCCAAGCAGTACGCATTTCAAGCTAAATTTGTTAGCCGCTGTACGAAAAATCTCGACAGAATTTAAGTAGGCGTATTAATGCAAAATACATTTTTCCACAGCTAAATTTTGACAGATCAGGGAAAATATCGGTATTTCAAACGAAAGCAAAATAACAATATGGAGAATGGTTCAAAACAAAAAATTTCGATGTTGTTAATTTAATTTCTTTTAGAAATGGAAAAAACGAAAAAAAAATACCAAGGAAACCATTTTTACCTCCGAAGAAAAAAAATTGTTGGCGGACTACACTGTCAAATTTAAGAACATTACATGCCAGATTGAGAAAGGAAATTCGCAGTTATTAAACTAGAAAACAAAAATGGAGTGAGAGCTATTGAGGGAATTGAGTCAATTAAAAGCTAGTTATTATATTTTCTCATGGGAGTGAAAAGAAATATAATTAAATCATATATCATATGTTGACATTTAAAAATGTTAAATACGATGAATATGAACAATTTAAAAGAATAGCGCACAAATCACTAAGACCCGATTTCCTATATAAACGATCTTTTCATCAGCATCAAGTTTAAAGCTCTTAAATTTCAGAACAATTGGAGGAAAGTTTTTCCAAAATCAATGACAAAAGTAAAACAAAAATGAATTTCTTTCTATTATAATGTGTCACGCGGAATTATTAATATTTAAGCCTAGTACGCAGCTGTTTTGAAGAAAAAATCCCGTAAAAAAGCGACAACGAATTCATGAACAAAAAATGTTGCTTTCCTTTTCGCTTTGCAGTCCGCTGCGCTGCCAGAAGTGGGTAATTGTATTAGACTCTCTTTTCGCACACATTTTTTGTCCGGGAAATTAATTGCTTGCGAAAATTTGACATTTGTTTTCTTTTTCTTCGCGTGTTTTTTTTTTTTTAAAATGGGATCTTACGAAGTGGGCGAAATTGAGTTTTTATATATTGCGAAGAATTTGAGCAAAAACGAATGCTGAAGATGTTTTTTTTTGTTGTATGATATCGTTTACATAAATCAATCCGGTTTTTAGTGTTCGATTAAGAATTACTAATGTCAGAAAATACTAGAAACAAATTTAGTGTCTATTTTCATGAAAGTATTTTTTCACAAACTATTAACAGAAATTAAAATAACTTGGGGCTTCGGGTCGAAAATGGAGCCTACCTTTTATAAATATGTAATACCTACTAACAAACCTAACACTATTTTCGATATTAAAGTTATTTTTTTTATAAAGGAAAAAGCCACATATATCAAGATATCGAAAAAATACTCCTTCATGAAAGTAATGTCGTTTTCGATTTGGCAAAAAGATGAATTTTTTTTGATTGAGATTGCTTTTCATGTTCGATTTGCCAAAAAAAATCAATTTCTGGCTCTCTTTAGAGAAATCTCGATTTTTTTTCAGATTTCACACATACTAATACCAATGTGTATGACACACAGCTGGCGGTTATGAATTGTTTATCGTTGGAAGGATTGCTTTTTTAACTGAATTATTAATTTTTCGAGTATGGAAGCGATTCTTTATATTAAATTACTTCAAAATGCGTCGTTTTAAATGTGTAAAAATCAATTGCAATGGATTTCCAGTGCAAGTGAAAAAAAATATTTTTTGCGGCAAACTGAATGCTGTGTGCATTTTATGGATTTTATCTTCGATTTGGCAGCAGAAATCTGAAATCTCAGATCAAAATCTGAAAAGCCAAATCGGAAACGACATAAGTTTTACTCGATTTAAATTTAAATATGTCACTATTAAAATTAAGAGCAAACAAATTATGTGGAAAAAATGTTCGTTTTCATAGTAACATCATTTAAAGAAAGTGGTTGGTCAAAACCTCGCAGCTAGTGATTCTATATGATTCTATATATTCTATATGAATTAAAAGTATACAATTTCCTACTTTTAGAGGTAGGTAAAATACATTCCTTTATGGGTAAATGAATTATATTTGAATAAGTGACTAGGAAAACATGGCGTCGGTATAAATGGAAGGTCACAAAAATGCTTTCAATTAACTAACTAGGTGTTTAGAGCGAACCTTATGTCCGTGGACATTTTGCATCAGTTTGTAAACAAGAATTGTATGATATTCGGTTGGGTTTCTTCGAATTCGATCTTAGATATCAGATTTCGTCTGTCTAATCGAACATAAGAACCATAGACAAACCATACTGAGACCCCCAACTCACAATCCTCTTGCCGCTGGACCCCTCAGTTTTTTTTCAAATTCGCCATTTTGTTTTCCTATCGGTTTGATGTCAAAAAAGAATCCGTGTGACATGCAAAAACATACAACAAATGCAAAAATAAATGCTGCCAACCTCGGCAACCGTGGGGAAATGTGAAGGAGTTCGGGAATACCACATTCTTACATAACTGAATGCCATTGGTTAGTTATTATAAATTGTTAAAAGGCGAATAATTTGATTTGTTTGGTTAGTAAAACTATCTAAAGTTAATGTTCTATATACATATAGGACAAACATGGCTGCGTATTTTCCGCTTTTAGATATCATTAACTTCGATTTCGTGTGTAAATTTTTCTTCTTTTTTGCTCAAAATGTTTTCATTTTTCCTCAACCAATCTACATTGTTAATTTTTCATAAACATTTTTAGCAAATGTGCACTTATTCCTAAAAAAAAATATTATCCACACGTAACGAACAATTTCAAATTTAACGGATAAAACTCTATGAACTCTGCCAGCAACTTTGCCCACAGCGGAAGTGTCTCATACCTCCTGGGAGTGTGTTGGTGAGCCGGAATTTTTGAAGTTTCGTGACATTTGTCAATACGATTTTCTATGTAAGAATACTATCGCACCAAGCGTGAACACTCCATAAAAATATAGCTTGTAGGCTAAGTATCGGGAAATCGGCCGGAGCTGGTGGTCTCAGTATTGTCTCTGATAATAACCATAGACAAATCATACTGAGACTACCAACTTCGGCCGATTTCCCGTTACTTGTGTAAAAGCTATATTTTATGGGGAAATTCGTATTGACAAATGTCACGTAATTTCAAAAATGCTGGTTCACCAACACACTTTCACCTCCGCTTTGGGCAAAGTTGCTGCTAGCGTTCATAGAAATATATCCGTTTAATTTGAAAAACGGATAAAATGGATACAATTTTTTTTTAGTAATAAGTGTACATTTGCTTAAAAAATCTATAGTAACTTTAACAATGTAGATTGGTTGAGGGAAAATAAAAACATTTTTAGCAAATTTTCTTCATTACTTAAGGAAAATTTACACACGAAATCTAAGTTAAATGAAATCAAAAAGCAGAAAATACACAACCATGTTTATCCCAATATGTTTCTTGTATATAAAATATCTCCTTTAGATAGTTTTATTAACCATACAAATCAAATTATTCGCATTTAAACAATTTATAATAACTAACCAAAAGCAAAACCTAATGTTAAAAAGTGGTATTTCCGAACTCTATCACATTTTCCCACTGTTTGCTGCGGTTGGCAGCATTTATTTCTGTATTTTTTGTATGTTTTTGCATACACACGGATTCTAATTGACATAGCACCGATAGGAAAGCAAAATGGCAGAATTTGAAAAAAAAAAAATTGAGGGGGCCAGCTGCAAGATTGCGAGTTGGGTCAGTATGATTTGTCTCATATAAAAACGTCACTGGCTCTTTTTTTTTAAATTTGTGCGATTGTAATATGTGTATGTGTAGCCTTCGACACTTTTCTAAGGGTTTTCTATTCACTGGTTAAATTTTATATTAAAACATTGGAGCCCCTATTGATTTCTAAATATGTATACATAAATAATTACAAAAATAGATTAACCCGATGCAATGCCTTTCTTCGTGGTATTCGATTGGGCGATTAGGTCACAAAAAGAAAGTTATAAATGTAAAGCAGCAAAAAGAAAAAAACTGTAGTAGATTTTATTATAGTAGAATTATATAGACTGGTGGTTTGGTATCACTGAAGAGTAATGCCCTAGGACAATGTGTTGGAAGGGAAATTAGAGAGAGAAAAGGAGATCATGCGACTGTTGCTGATTCGGGCAGAAAAAATCCCATGTAAAAGAAAGGAAGAAGTAAAAAACGTTGATCAGAGAAGGACAGTTTTTCTGGAGAACTGACAAATAAAATCAATAAAACCAACAGCGATCTTTAAAAGATTGTTATAACTCAGAAGTGGGATTAAAAGATAATTTCCCCAGTTTTAAAGTACCCGAAAAATAAAATGGCTTATGTCCAACGGCAACGTATAATAGAAGCTTTAATCGCAGCCCACGTGGAATTTGACGAGGAAGCAACTGTGGCCGAGTTGCGACCATTATATGACCAGTTGAGAAGGAATAATGGCCAGCCTGCCGACGACGCCCAGGTCCAAGAAGCTAACAACGAAGACAACGACAACCGCCGCCCAGAAGATGCAGACAACCGCCGCCCAGAAGATGCAGACAACCGCCGCCCAGAAGATGTAGTGCCTGACGTGGATGCGCAAATAGCTCAATTGGAGAAGGAGATGTCGCTGCTCAGGAAGCGAAAGGAACTGCAGTTGATGATGGAGGAACTAGATATAGCCGAGTCCAAGAAATATGATTTTGCTGCATTCGAGGCCATGGTCAACCCATTTAGTGGGGATGACACATACGACGTTCGAAAGTGGTTTGACGACGTAGAAGATGCATTCGAGGTTTTCGGCTGCAGTGAACGCGACAAATTTATTAGTGTACGGCGCATTTTGAAGGGCACTGCAAAGATGTTTCTGAGGACGACCGTCGCACACACTTACGCCAGCCTGAAGCAGGCACTCATAGAGGAGTTTGGTCGTGTCTACACCATGAATGAGGTGTTCCAGCAGCTGAAGTCACGAATACTGAAACCGACCGAATCAGTGAAAAGATACATAATCGAGATGCAGGAGATTGCTTCGCATGCCAATATTCCCGAAGCTGACGTCATCGAGTGCATTATTGAAGGCCTCAACGACCGCAGTAACAATGTCGTCATCCTATTGGGAGCCACCACCATTAGGCAACTGAAGTCGTTGGTGGACAGATACGAAAAGAGACGTGCCCGTGGTGCCCAGCTGAAAGTCATTCCGTCTATCATACCGATGACAAAGCCGAGAAATAATGCTGCTGCCGCTGCCACAACTGCTGCCCGAGGTCCCGATGTTGCTGCCGAGCAAATACGATGTTTTAACTGCTCCCAGTTTGGCCACTATCAAAGCCAATGCCAGAAGCCGAAGCGTCCTCCAAACTCATGTTTTACGTGCCACGAGGTTGGACATTATCACCAGGAGTGTCCAAGAAGGAAGAGACTGACTGCTGTCGTATGCCCCGATGAAGATGCTGCAGATGTCAATGAGCCCGAGGCCTATGGCTACACCGAAGGAGAAGCCAGGAAGTTAGGAGCATTCCAAACGGTAGGTGTTGCCTTTGTAGATAGTAGAGACAAGTGCACTGAAGTAAAACCTTTTATTTCTCTCTTTGACTCCGGCAGTCCATGTAGTTTTGTGAAGAAATCTTTAGTTCCCTTTGTATGCCGCGATAAAAAGCCGACGTTATTTCGAGGAATGGGAAACCGAATTTTAAGCACTCATGGTAATATAAAATGTAGGATTGTGTTTAAGGGAAAAGTAGTCACTCATACGCTTATCATAATTCCAGATAATGAAACTTTAATATCTTTTCTGTTGGGGCGTGATGTGTTACCGAAGTTTGATGTACATCTTTGCCGATTTATAAAAAGTTACGGCCGCGAGATATTATTTAAAATAAAAAAGAAATTGGGACTTAATAAAACCTTTGCTTTAGACAAAAAAACTACCAGTGCACTTGTGTCTTTAAATTTGTTCAAAAGTTCGAATGAAGTAGGTAGCAATGCATGTGTAACCGGCTCAACCAGTATGAATCAGATAATTAAAACTGAAGATGATAACAATATGTGTAAAGTTCCGACTGAAGTTGTACCGCTGGTTAATGATGCTTTGGTTTCCGAGTTGACGATATTAAGACCCGGCTGTGAAAGGGAAATGGTTCATTTTGTTGATTTAGGTTCGTTAGTGAGTACAGTTGAATCTTGCGAAGAAAATAGTTTCGAGTTAAGTATAAACGAGCAACTGGATAAAGCCCATTCAAATGCAGTTAGGACAGTAGTCGAAGAATGCTATTTGAGACCGTGTTCGGAAGTGAAACCGATTGATTATTCAATGAAGATTAGGTTAACAAGAGATGTACCCATATTCTGTTCGCCCCGGCGGCTTTCATACCATGAACGTACCGAAGTTCAAAATACTATAGAGCGACTTTTAGACAGGGGTATAATAAGACCGAGTTGTTCGCCTTATGCTTCAGCGTTGGTGTTGGTTAGAAAAAAAAATGGTGAAACCCGTATGTGTGTAGATTATCGCGCTCTTAACAAACACACAGTTAGAGATAATTTCCCTCTGCCGTTGATTGAAGACTGCTTGGAATATTTTGCAAATAAACATATTTTTACAACCCTGGATCTAAGAGATGGATTCCATCATATAAAGATATGCGAAGAATCAAGACAGTATACTGCTTTCGTAACGCCTTTTGGACAGTTCGAGTATTTATATATGCCCTTCGGTCTTAAGAACGCACCTGCGGTCTTTCAAAGATATATCTATCTAAATCTAAAACCGTTGATTGACAGAGGTTTAATTATAGTCTATTTGGATGACATATCCATTGCAACGGAGGACTTAGAAACACATATTGATATTCTTGGTAGAGTCCTGCAGTTATTAAAAAAGGCAGGGTTGGAGTTGAATATGAGAAAGTGTAAGTTTGCGTATAGTGAAATCGACTATCTCGGTTATCACATCAATAAAGGAGGTATACGTCCAAATAAGAATCATGTAGAAGCAATACGAGCATATCCGATGCCGCAAAATAGTAAGGAAGTCCAGCGGTGTAATGGCTTGTTTTCTTATTTTCGCCGGTTCGTCCCCGGATTTTCTTGTCTAGCTAGGCCAATCACTAATTTACTAAGAAAAGATTCAAAGTTTATCTGGACCGAAGAGTGCACTTATGCTTTTGAGCAATTGAAATCAAGGTTGAGTTCCTCACCTGTGCTTGCAATTTATGATCCTAAGCGAGAGACTGAGCTACACTGTGACGCGAGTTCGCATGGATTCGGTGCTGTCCTTATGCAGAGGCAGGATGACAGGAATCTCCAAATCACTCAAGCGCGTGACGAAAAAATAAAAACAATCCGAAGCCGGTTAGAAGAAGAAGATTTGCCGGGATATTGCTTAGAGGATGGGCTAGTTTTCCGACTAGGACCAAATAACGTTCGTCAGCTTTACGTTCCTAGGGAACTTGAAGAAAATGTCATGCGAATGATTCATGAGAAATATGGACACTTAGGTATTGACAAGTGCGCTAACCAGATTTTGAAACATTACTGGATTCCCAAAGTGAAAGAGAAGCTTAATAAGTTTATTAGGAACTGTCTAAAGTGCATATATTACTCAGCACCGCAACGAAGAACTGAGCGAAATTTATATAATATACCGAAGAGGTCTGAACCGTTTGATACTATACACATTGATCATTTTGGTCCCCTGCCTTCGGTTGGTTCCCGAAGCAAATATGTTTTGGTCGTGATAGACTCATTTAGCAAATTTGTGAAGTTGTATCCAGTGAACACACCGGGGACGAGGGAAACTATTAATGCGTTAGAACGATACTTCAATTACTATAGTCGCCCACGCAGAATCATTAGTGACCGAGGCACTAGCTTTACGTCACAAGAATTTAGTAAATTTTTAGATAAGTGTTGTATTGCGCACGTCAAAGTTGCTGTGGCCTCTCCGCAGTCCAACGGGCAGGTCGAGCGCGTTAATCGAGATATGAGGGCAATGTTGGCGAAGTTGAGTGAATCTTCCGAGCACGCCGATTGGCGTCAACAGTTGAGCGGGGTTGAGTTTGCTATTAATAACACCGACCATACGAGTACCAAAGTTTCACCAAGCAAATTGCTGTTTGGGGTTGAGCAGAGGGGGCAGATAGTCGACGAACTGACCGAGCATTTGAGTGAGATGTATTCAGATGACCGTAGAGTAGACCTAGATAAGCTAAGAGCCGATGCCTCTGAGGCAATTAAGAAGTCTCAAGATAAAAACTTATACTATTTCAACGAGAAACATTCCCCAGCCAAACAGTTTGAAGTGGGCGAATTTGTAGTTATTAAGAACGTAGATACTTCCGTCGGAACTAATAAAAAATTGATTCCAAAGTACCGCGGTCCGTATGTTGTAAAAAATAAATTAGATCATGATCGCTATGTAATAGAGGACATTGAAGGTGTTCAAGTGACACAGATGCCTTATCATGGCATTTTGGATTCAAGTAGATTAAGGAAATGGGTTGAGTCGGAGGAAGAAATAGAAAACGATTGTTCGGACTCTGAAGGCAGCACCTACACTAGTTGAATGGTTACAATCGAGGTCGATTGTACGGTCAGGATGGCCGAACTGTAGTAGATTTTATTATAGTAGAATTATATAGACTGGTGGTTTGGTATCACTGAAGAGTAATGCCCTAGGACAATGTGTTGGAAGGGAAATTAGAGAGAGAAAAGGAGATCATGCGACTGTTGCTGATTCGGGCAGAAAAAATCCCATGTAAAAGAAAGGAAGAAGTAAAAAACGTTGATCAGAGAAGGACAGTTTTTCTGGAGAACTGACAAATAAAATCAATAAAACCAACAGCGATCTTTAAAAGATTGTTATAAAACATAATGAAATGTCAGGTTACTATGTGCAAGTGTATGCGTGCGTGTAATTTACTTGGCACATAGCACTTTCCAACATAGTAACCAGCGTTGCCACTAAAATCTTTAGCAAATGTGGTACGTTAGCCAACAAAATGTGGCATTTTCAAACAAAGTGTAGTACATATTTTTTTTTTCTATTGAAATTTAAATTAAGTAACATACCTAACAAACAAAATAAACAATTTCAGAACGCAGTTTAGTTATGATCCTGTTTTTATTTGTAATATTTATAAAACAGTCGGACACACTTGGAGTCTTTTTGCACTATTATAATTGGAAATGTGTATGGCTAGCAGTTCATGTCTAACAAGCAAAGTCATATTGCAAACTAATGACTTCTGACAAGCGCGACAAAAAGGCTTGTCAGACCTACATTCGACCCACGAAAATTGGTTTTTCCATTCCTTGCGATATCTTTGTGTGCGAGCTGAAGATTTGCACTTACTTTAGAGTGATGTCAAGTTTTTAAATCTATTTATTTAGTTATAAAAGCAAAAGGGGCAAAATTCGAAATGTTGTTCGTAAAAACGAAAATGGTTAGACGGATCTTAAGAAATGTAGTACTTTAGGGTAACGATGATGTATGTAGTACGGCGTTAATAAATCCAGAAAATATGTAGCACAGTAATACATATGTAGTACAAGTGGTAACGCTGGTAAACGCTGGAACTCTCGACAAATTATTTTCCGCTGCCTTTTTGCAGACCATTTGGACCCCACCAGCAATTTTCGTTTCACGACGGCATCGTACTAGGCTTTAAAAATGACTAATTATAGTTTATTACTTCCTACTTCCAATTTAGTAGCAAAGATAACGGAATTACAAAGTTAAATAAATTTCCAGTTTAAAGGCGGCTGCCTCTATTTTGAATGTTTCCCTGTTTTAGTCTAGCTGCATTGTACATATTTAGTAAAAGCGAATAATCTTCTGTAATGTGGTGTCACTTACTAACCGATACGACGTCATTATCAAATAACTTTCAACGTTTGAACTGCCCATTAAAATCAACTTCCAATTAATGTATTACTTGAATTTTCGCTCTTTTTTCGCATAAAAGCTTTTTTTCCATCATCAATTTGATGTACCTACCTATATAACGAATAGGTAAGTCGAATTATAATCCACCGAGAAGGCCGAAAGGAATCGTATGCGATATATCTGCGCATCTCTATCAACAAAATACTGCATCTTTATTAGCTATCCCGCTCTAGCCACATGAAAAGAAAACGTCAAAACCAACCAGCATAAAAGCCAAATATGGGAACGTCACAAATCTTTGAAAAATCATAACAATCAGTGGCCAGTTGCATAAACAATTTCATTTTCACCGTAATTCCACCTGTTTTATCAGATACAAACCACCTCAACTGCAGGTGTGATACATTTTCCACCATTTTGTATTAAATGTGAGCGCAGATTTTGCGAGTGAAAAATAAACAAAGAATATGACTGCAAGAAACCCTCAGACTCTGATGGCTGTGCCAAATGAGGAAAGTTTTGATTTCCTCTTCAAGATCGTATTAATCGGCGACTGTGGAACAGGTAAAACTTGTATTGTTGAGCGCTTTAAAACGGGCAATTACGTAGAACGTCACGGGAATACAATAGGCGTTGACTTTTCGATGAAAACCATTGCCATTGAAGGGAAGCAAGTAAAGGTAAGTTCATTAACAATCGAACTATATAATACCATGCGAATGCGAAAGGGTGCTGATGTGGGTAATTGTATTTTGTTTTAGCTACAAATATGGGATACGGCTGGTCAGGAACGTTTTCGAACTATTACACAGAGTTACTACCGTTCAGCAAACGGGGTTATAATTGGTAAGTGGGCGTGTTGATAAAACAATTTTGTTTTTATTTGTAACATCAGTAATGTTTGAGGTAGATAATGTGACCACATTCTTGTGTCAATTCTATTTTTGTTCAACTTTTGCCACAGAGGATTACGATATCGCAAAAGTATTTCTTTATCTCTGAATACCTTCTATTCCTGCTGAGTCCAACAAAAAGAAATGTTTTTACTCGCTTTAAAATAACATTGCTTAGATGGCAATGAACTCAAATGAAAAAAGAAAACTGAACAATGTGAAATTAAACGAGTTTAATATCTAAACGCATAAAATACCTACGTGCCGCGACTGCGAATACAAAAACAGTTGCATCGGAGCCAACAAAAATGTTTTAAAAGATCATGCGGGATTAAGAAGGAATTTTCCATTGTATTTATCTAGACCCCATTTGACTGGTGAACTTATCGCACATCCATTTTGTGTTGGGTTGGCTGCCTAGCAAGCCTACCTCTATCAATGTATTAGATTAAATAGTTAGTACCCATAAAAAATTTACTTTAGAGGTGGAATCTATAAGTCAGAAAATTAAAAATGCAGGCGCTTCAACCACGTTATCACGTATCAAGAGTCTTTATTAACTGCGCACTACTATCAGTTTCCAGGCTCTCACCGGGAAAACAAGTACCTATACGAAAAAAAATGGATTAAACAATCTTGTTAATAAGCAATCCATCAGGTTCGTACGAAATAAATAAAAAAATATGGTGCAAACTTATCACCAAATTTAAACGTATCCGATATACTTTTGACCTGTAATTCATATTACATCGAGTAATGGCGACCAATACAAAAACTCAGGGTTGGAAAAAAAGCGCAGTGCAGTTCGAGACCATAGCCTGCTCTTCGCTTCTATAGTGTTTTTCTTGATTTCAGTATACGACATCACTAAGCGTTCATCGTTTACAAATCTCCAGAAATGGATTGAGGAAGTCCGCCGCTATACAGCATCTAATGTTCTTCTAATATTAATCGGGAATAAGTGCGATCTTGAAGAAGAGCGAGAAGTTGATTTTGAAGAGGCCGAAGCCATGTGCCAATATATTCCAGAGATTCTCTTCGTGATGGAGACCTCCGCGAAAGAGAACACAAACGTTGAAGACGCTTTCACCTGCCTCGCTGCTGAGCTTAAGGTTAGCATCAACCTAACATCTCTTCCACAGAAAATTAGCTAATCTTTACCATTTCAGAGGAAACATAGCACACTAGACGTAGAAAACCAGGAAGACAACGGCATCCATTTAGGACAGAGTAAACCGTTAAAAAGCTGCAGCAGTTCTTGCAATCTCACATAGAAGTCTCCTGTCTATTCCGATGTGTATTTGGTGTCTTATGTTGACTTTAATTTATGTTATTTTTATAGTTTAATGTTTTTATAATCGTTATTATAACAAAGTAATAGGTAACTTTAAACATATTTAGGTACAAACAACAAAAAACAACAGTGCGACAAACGGGATAATTTAAAACAAAAATATGACTTACGTAAAATAAATGCAATTAATGTCAATTAGTAGAACCTTACTTATTTGAAATGTTAATTCAATAAAAATATGTTCACGACCAAGTTACAGTTTTTAACCGATTCATTCAAATAGTGAGTAGAGTTTTGTGTATGTAGGTCATGTAGTCTTAAGTAATTTAAATAATGGAGGAATAGAATGTGCATATAATGTAGTGTCAGTCAATGCACCATAGCTAATGATTTTTTTAAACATAAAATAACAAGATACAACGTTAAACTTTGTCAAAAGTGTCCATTGCAAAAATAATTGATATAAATAACTGTCTTTATGCCAACCGAAATTGTAAACAATTATTCTTCTGTTTTTGAATCTATTTAAATAACATCACATATTTTTAACACTGCAATAACATGTTTTTATATAAACTCTCGATGTTGATGTATATTTCTAAAGCCACATTCGTCATTATTGTTTTACTAACAGTTTATTTTAATTGTGTCATTAAATTTTATTATAAATTATTATGTAAACAATAAAAAAAAGTTTCAACTCCTTTTTATAAGAACTAAATTATTTTTTCAAGGAAACTCCATGTTAGCGTAAGTTTCTGCGAACAAATCTATTTTTTTGTATATCAAAACCATCTTTATTTATATCTTTAATTAATCTGAACGCCGATTAAAAAGTGGGTTCAAATTTTCTTAAGAAAATTGAATACATGATAAAAAACGTGATTTTATTTCAATTAAATATAATTATAATGCTCTCTGGGTAATAATGAATAGTCCACTGAATCCTCAATTATATATTATGAAAAAATATGGATACTGCAGTTTTTTTTAATCATATTATGTTTCTAATACAATAAGCTTCAGCTGGTATCAATAGAATTCAAGGATTTTTAAAAAGATGTATACTTTTTATGCACTACTGATCGTTATAATGTGTCCGTTGGCCTTATTGTATTACAAATCATTATATTCATACGTAACCATGTGCACAAACAAAAAATCGTGGGTATTATGTCGTCATTAAGCCTGGTAAAATGAAGTTGGGAACTCCCCACACAAAATGCTTATCAGTATTAATTGAAATCATTTTTGTGACATTCAAATTGTCCCCGCATTATTACCAGAGTAACGTTATTTAATTTTAAATTGTCCTAGATTAGAATGGAACCTATTTTGAAACAAATGCAATTTACCTATTCCTAAAAGTGAGCAACTGTATAATTTTAATTCAGGGGCATAATAACCTGCGAGGTGACCAACCACTTTCGTTTCAATGATGTTACTACGAAAACATTTTTGGACATAGGTATATTTTCTGCTTTGAGATTTCATAGTGAGGTATTAAAATGTAAGTTATGAGTAAAACGTTTTTTCAAAGGGGCTTTTTTTCGATATCTAGATGTTGCTTTTTCGCTTATTAGACAAAATCTAAAATTGTTCTTGTTGAATACTGTTACTATTTGTTTCCTTCAACTGTTTTAGTTTAAAATTTAAATTTATTGGACTAACTTCTCACTTCCTCCTTGTTGCAACTTGCAGGCTTTGAAAATCTAATGGCCGCGCTGTTTGTTTCACTGTACATTATAAGAGAAGCTTAGTTGGCCATGACCTCTTTAGAGCGTGCTTATCATAAAAAAAAACTATTCGTATTGTGTGAGTTTTGCATTTCTTTCGACTTAAGCCAAAAACGGTATTTTTAAATATTTGATACATGAGAACAAATTTAGGTACAATTTGGTGTAATCACCAAAGATAATGGAATACAGAGATATATAACTTTACAGTGGAAAGGCTGCCTACAAGCTGTTTTCCCGAAAAATTCATGAAGTCACGCACATTTGTTCATTTCGCTATTCCGAAATGTGTATTTCACTATTGTTTTTATTTTAATTGAAGCCTTAACAAAAACCAAACAAGTTTAATACAAACAAATCGTCGGCTTACAAGCAAAACTGACCAACTGCCAAAAGTTCTATTTTGTATTACTAGCTGTTTTTTATTATCAGCTATGATTCATATAGATATAGAACCCCGTCCGTTATCCGAGTTATTTTTTTTTTTCTCGTTCTATAAAGGTATGTCCAGACCAGCCAAACATTTGATAAACAATTAAATGTTTCATAAATATTTCTAAAACATTTTTTATTTGAACACCAAAAAAACATTTATGAAATGTTTCACAGCTACCCAATCGTGATGGGAAGTAATTTTTGTTTTACAAGTTTTCCTGCAGAAATTGAGCGCTGTTTCTCGATTATTATTTTTTTTTAAATAAAATAAAAATGTCCAGAAAGCTTGGAATACCGAATAGGTACCTAATGAGAAAGTGATTCATTTAATACGATTATTTGAATTAAATCACGTGTCGCGTGATTCCCGAGACCAAAACTAAATACAAAAATAAAAACTTAACTCGCTGCAAATAATCCTACTACCTACATTATTTTTTTTCTACAAAAAAGGATAAAATTGAAACATTTCATAAACATTTATTAAATAAATTTGAAAGCAACTGTTGCCACAACGTGTTGTTTTATTTTCGTGATCTGATTCGGATCAGATCACGCTGATAATCAGAGACAATACTATGGTATGGTATGGTATGGTATGGTATAGTATGGTTTGTCTATGCTGATACCTAATAAAAAACAGCTATTGATGGCAACTATAATAGAAAAGCATGTAGAAAATTCTGACAACTGCCTATCTGATATTTTTCCTAGAAATATGCAAAGCATTTAAATTTGTTGGTTGATTATCTGCCTTTATGCACAAGAAATTCAGGAAACAACAAACTTGTTTTGCGTTTTCCCACGAACTACGTTTTTGCAGTTAGTCAGTTTTGCTTGTAAGCCGACGAAATGGGTTTTGGGTGGATAAACGTACGAAAGATATCCAATATCCATCTGTTTTATTCAATAATCTGTGTCTAGTGCAAACCTTTAAATTGTTTCAAATTAAAAATGCCAACATATTACCTATGTATTTTTGATTAAGTACTTTATATTACACTTTTTCGATATGGCAATATGGCAGCCGTAAGAGCACAGTGCAGCGCTGCCAGACTTTTGGCATGTGGATTTCCTTTTTTTCATCCAAAATTAAATATAATATTCCCTTTTTTAATGCCTGTTTTTCACATTTGTATTCCCTTTTTTTTTTGTTCTCAAAAAGAAAAATAAAACAATTTTTTAATCATAATAAAAAGAATTGTATTCATCAAAACAAAAACATCTTAGAACGCTATACATATCACTTTCATTTCAAATTATATTAGACTAGCCTCAATAAATTTGTATCAAAAATAAGTAGATATCTATAGTTTCTAATCCAAGCTAGTAAAATAAAACACCCCCATCCCCAAATGACAAATCTGTCAAACTCAAAGGCAACTTGACTGGAAACTGGAAATATTTTTTATAAGCAGGGTGAGAGGCAGATGTTTCCTCTCACCGTCACCCCAATTCGTGTTTTTTTTTTTATTGAATTTATCATGATGTGTCTGGTTTCTGAACGTTGTAGAAAGTAGTTTTGGTACTGAAACGTGTAAACGACAATTTTTCCCGTTTTCTGGGTTAGTTTTCCCTTTTTCCCTTTTGGGGCAAGAAATCCAATCAAAAACGGGAAAAATCCCTGAATATGGTATCCCTGGGCACAGTGACACTTTACATCTGACAGAGGAAAAATATATACATAAACATACGGTTGTCCAATGTCCAACTCTACTAGGTGTTTGTAATTATTTAGCATCTTACGAACGTCGAAGGTAGGAGTGATAATTAAAAGATATTTTCTTCTTGAACGAACCAACAAATTATAAAATGGATAAGCTTACCACAATAAGCGCAACATTATTTATGGCGGCAGATGTTTTTGCGATCGTAAGTTTGGCTATGCCTGACTGGATAGTCACAGAAGAAGCAGGTATACTTTAAGAAGCATTCTTCAACCTTCTTGATTTCATTATATTTTTCACAAGGAGACATTCGCCTAGGACTGATGTGGACTTGCATGACTTTGTACAACCGACCTCAGGTATGTTTTACACCCGAACTGCAAATTGAATGGCTTCTGGCTTTAGTTTGTATATTCATCGGCTGCATTTGCGTTACCACAACGGTAATACTATTAGCATCAAGTACATGGGACCGCAATGTCATCCCCTACGCCCGATGGGTTGGATTCACAGCAATGGTTTTGTTTTGTTTGGCCGCAGTAATATTTCCTCTAGGGTTTCACATTGATGAAATCGGAGGCCAAGCTTACCAGCTTCCAAACACATATAAAATTGGAATCTCATACATTATGTTTGTTCTGGCCCTATGGATTACTGTCGTATCGGAGCTTTTCGCAGGCAAAGTGTGTCTACCTCATTTTTAAACTTCTATTATGAATCTAATGATCTAAAAATGTATATTTTATGTAGGATATTTTATGTATTATAAAATAATTTGTACTAAGTAGATAATTACTGTAGCTGTAATCTCAGTTGTTTAATTAATAATAATAATAATAGTAGAAAGACCGCCAGTATTGGTGACATGTAAAGAAATTTGTGTTGTTATTAGCCAGCGGTTGTAAACTTTATCTCAGCGGGGGCAGCAATCGGTACCCAACTAGTAGAGTTTGTTTACGTTTTCGTGAAACTTTTCAATTGCAAAGAAATGCAACGCATCGGGAGGATATATTTTTGTTGATTTTTATACACAAATGTTTAGAAATCAATCTGGGTGCAAATTTGGAATGTTTTGATATAAAATTTAACGAGTGAAAGAAAAACGCTTATAAAAGTGTCGAAGGCTACACGTCCGAAGTGACGTCCGATTAGACACAAAATCTGAGAGCGAATCTGAAGAAGCCCAATTGAATAAATACTACATCAGTATGATTTGTCTATGATCAATAAGGTGCAAGGGTAATCATTTGAAATGTGCGGTACCAATTTTGAGAGTCCAGTTTTTCCACATGGACAGCTTTACACTACATATTCAGGAATAGGCAAACCGTCAGTAATATATATTTGTGCTGCAAAACAAATGTAGTCTATAAAAAAGCTCTAAAATAAATTTAATTGAAAAAAAATTGCATTTACTTTTCCTTTCATCAATCTCAACAAGAATATTGATTGAACATTTGTTATCCTGACTATTTTCTTATTATACACCGTACATACTTTGTTATAAAATCACAAATAGTATATCTATGCCATTGTTATAATAGTTTCCTAACAATAATGTATTCGAACACATCAGTCGGCGAGAACACTTCATTGATGGGTACATCAATTCTGTTGCAAATTGGAATTTCGAAATTACATATTGCAACAGGTGCTATAGAGAGCTAGAGTTTGCTTTCTTAAAGAACTGTACAAAAATGTCCACCAATCTGTTTCAAAGCAGTGGTAATAAATAATAACAATTGCTTGAATAGCATATTTATTAAAAAAAACATTCATCGTAAATGATGCAATCGCAATGCAATGCAAGCTAGTTGTCTAGCAATTAATTATAAAATAAAATTTAATACATATATATACAAAGTTGCGTAATAAAAATATAAATGCACCCGCGATACTAACTACACTGAGATTTGCCGCTTCGTTGTTTAAATTTAAGTCGTTTCTTTCGCACATGTCGAACAGCACCTCCATTGCCATCATGTTTGTTCAAATCATATCGAAATATTATCGATCGACTGTCGAAAAAGCACTTCAGTTCCTGTAAAGAATTTGCAATATAATTAACCCTATCCTATCTTTCTGATTTTGTTGTTTACCTTTGGATCATATCGATGGCCAATGCTCTTAAAGAACAAATAGATTTCCTGCAAGTCAATTGGTTCATAATGTAAAATTGCTTCATGCAGTAGTTTGTTGGATCTCACTAAATTGTTCCAGGCAACGTGAAACGGCAGTGGGGCTGTTGAAACCTTAAAAAGCAAACATGAAATAAGTTCAAGGAATAGAAAAGTCTTACCTTTTTACTAGTATTTGTTATGGTTATGTACTTTTCATTTTCGATTTCCAATGAAACATCCATGTCTGAGACTAGGATGTGACCCCAGCAGTCTTTAAAGTGAAATTTAGGTGCACTTGGCTTACGCTCGTGGTCCGCATTGATTAATTTAATGTTCTCACTAAACGAAGATATATTAGTTTCGTCTATCAAACACGGATGTGTCTGATTGTAAACATATTCCAATATTCTAACCGCTTGCTTCCGGTTGAGCTTTCTTATTCCATATCTATAGAGTTGATCCAGCAAAGTGGATTCATCCATCGTCTCATAATTTGGTTTCTCTGCAACATTTGCTGTTCGAACAAGGTACGTTCGACCATTGAACTCAAATTCATTCGGCGACTCATGCACGGTATTTTGTGGTGATTCAATTTTTTCGCTTATAGTTCCTGTAAGAAGTTGTTCCAAACCAGCTGGCTTCTTACATGCCTTTTTTTTTTGGGGACTCCCATAAATCAACTGGTCAATGTCATCCAGTTCAGAGGAGCTATTGCAGGTCTTTGTGAATTCGGAAAACTTTTTCATGCTGGAAAAACGTTTCAGTGGAGCTGTAATCTCCATTGGCGAGGCTATAAACGATGCTGACAATGTTCGACGACATTTACTAGTAGTTGACGTTTTTCTTGGTGATTTCTTGGGAGTTTTTGTTGGAGTTTTGAATGGCGACTGCTCTTCGAGGATCCCAAAATCGGATCGTTTGCTTAATTCCAAGTCCGAAAGATCAAGAGATGTATTGGACTGTGTCTTATGAAACTCAGAGGCAAGCAACGGGGTGTCTGCCACTAGGTCTACAAATGAGAATTCATGTCCCACTTTGGAATCGTTCAACAAGTGGTCGATGGTAACATTCTGACTCATTAAATGTTCTTCCTCTTCCTCTTGGACATGCTGTGAGTTGGTATCAGTTTTCCAAATGGAGTACTTGATTTCATCGTCCGTTAAGAGAATGTATGGGTTTTCTTCATCGCTGTTTTGTGTTAAGTCGATTGAGTCTTCGGTTTTCGACTGGCTAAATGATCTAGATTTATGAAACTCTTCAGAAGCGCTACTTCCAAAAGAAAAACAGGTTCTTTTTGATTCGATGGGAGTAAAATTTACAAAACTATTGGAAGGTTGTTCGTCCTTTAAGCCTGACGACAGTGAGTAACCATCTGTTTGAGAATAATCCTGATATGATTGAAGAGGCAGCGATAGCGGAAGTATCTCAGACGGCAGTGATATTTTATCGCTCCCACATTGAGACAAATCAATTACTGCCATTATTGAGTCTGTTAAAAAAAATATTAAAACACTAAATAAAGTATTTACTACCATATACTCACTGTGGTTGACGTTATTTGGTTCGCTTTTAGTCTCCAAAGAAGTCTTTTCTAAACGAAAGGGTTAAACGATTTTGGGTCTTACCGATAAACATTTTAAATTTCGACTTCACATTTAAGTAGTTCACAGTGGCTACTTTTTCCATGCAAATTTCGCAATTGTGAGCTTTCGTAAATTTAAAGTCGAGACTTAAATTTATTATTAGTACGGCGCTTTGGCATTATATATACGTTTGCGAAAGGTAATGCAGTAGAGTAAGCGGTAGGCATAAAAATTAATTCTTTCGCCTAATTAAAACTAATTTTGGTGCAGCGATTTTTGCATAATATTTTAATACAGTAGCAACTCACCATCATCACTAGAGAATCTCTCATACGTTGTTATAAAATGGCCACTAGAACTGCACCTGTTCCCATTTAGTCCTTCTATTTTGCTGCAACTTTCTGTAGTGGTGAAATACATTTTTTTTTTGTAGACAAATATATTTCAAGTTCCTTTTACCGTTTTCAATTTCAACGTCTGAATCAGCAAATATGTCCGGTGACGTAGACCGTATCGAACTTAAATGCAGTCGAGATTGAATGGAACTTCCACCTCTCATAGAATATATTGTTGTTATCGTCGACATCGAAAGTGCGCTTATTTCAGTACGGTCATTTGCTATATTATTTAAAGTACTAGTATTGTTATAAAAATCGTTCGCCAAATCGTTTGACGATATACTGATGGGAGATTTTACATTTCTTGTTTGCATTGTGACATCCTCATGATCACCGTTAGGGAATGAATTTGTTTTGGTCGATATACGGCTAGAGCTCTTATCATAGACACAGACATTTTCTTCATCACAATTCGAAAATTCGTTGAAACTAGCATCATTGCCATTGGAATTTAAACAGGGATTTGCTGAATTTTTGGAGAATATATCACTTGTAATGTCAGGCGCGTAGCTTGGAAAAAAACCTATTGTTGCGGGCACTGGTGAGACTAAGTGGTGTAACGTTTTAGCGGTGTTTGGGCATGAAAGAGAAAGTCCACCGTGCGAAGAAATCTTATCGTATCGGCCCTTCTTCATTACTGGACTCTGGAGCTGAGGATCTATAATAGTCTCCACTTTGGAAAGTGATTGCGTCTTGTCCGGGGTTCTATCTCGTCCTGCAATGCGCTGAACATCTTTTAACAAGTGTCCAGCTTTTGTTTTTGACGGCTCAAATAGACTAACCACGTAAAAATCAAACAAATCAACCCTTGAACTAGGATCTGGGCGAACAATAACGTGGTCGCGCGCTACCAATGGCAACAGAACTTCGCTTTTGATAGAGTAGTTCCATTTCTCGTCAACATGCATGAAATCACAAGATATAAACTGTGTGCTGAGGAGCTCTTCGACTTTCTGATGAACCTTTTCCAACTGCTTCTTTGGATTGCGCAAAGTTAATGCGGTGAATTTGTTTCCCCACTTTGTGTTTTTCTTTGTCGGCATAAAGGCTGTTATATTGTAATCTAAAACAACAGGTAAATAATACCACGAGGTATATTAACATTATCACATATCTACCTTCCGTTTCAGCAACGCGAAACCCAAATTTTTTTAACTTGCCGCGAATGCCAGCCTTGTCTGTCTTACTTGTTTCTTCGTCGTCATCGTCTGCCTCTAATACTCCACTTGCATCTGCCTCGGATCTAGAGAGTGCGAGTGCCATTTGCATGTCATCTGGACTAATGTTGTCTACGAGGCAATGCTGCGCAGTGACCGCTGAAAAGAGCTCTTCGTTCTTCAGGAAAATAGTTTTTATCTTCTGCTGTTTCGGACGGGGCCTCGCTTTAGGTGCCTTTTTTATACTTTTGCCTTGTTTTTCAAAATCATCAGAGTTCACTTTGGTAAGGAAGTCTGAAATCGGTTTTTCCACAACTGGTTTCATTCGCTTTTCCTTTGGCAGAAAGGTGGATAGTTTGGTTCGTGTCGGTCTTTTGGGGAGATTGTCTTCCGAGTTCAATGTGCCTTCTATTGGTGGAGGGTATGGAACTGACACCACTTCATTAAGCAGCTTAATAGGGCTTGTTTCCGATGTAAAGAAATTGGAAATAGTTGAAGTGGCTTTTCGGCGCCCATCCCTACGGAACAACAAAAGGAAACAGAAATTAAATAAACAACTGTCTTTAAGCTTTTAACATGGTACTTTTATTTAGGTTCTTAAGACGTAACATTGGGTACCGTGAATCCAAGTTTTCTGCGATAGGTAGTCGTAGTTTCTTCAAATCTGTTTTTCTGGTGTTCATCTTGAGGAGCTTTCTGATGATCTTTTTATCTCTCCGCCATTAAATCTTTCTGTTCTTCAATTGTTTTGAGAATAGCTTCACCACGTCTAGGTGCCGCAGACATAGAAAATAGATATTTACGATCAATTTCCTCTTCAGTCTCGGTGCAAATATCGCGGTATAACTTTTCGTTTGCCTGACGAAAGAGTGGCGTAAAACTAGAAAGGTGTGTATTATATAATTATGAAATTTATTTAAGTTTTATACAAGACCTACGCGAAAGCTGTAAAAACCAGTGTTCCAAAGACGATACAAGCCGCTGCAAATCGATTCCTGTATTTGAATGATGGTGTTCCTCTAGCTTGACGTGGTTTCCTTCGGCTTACGTCAATGTTGGGATCCATTCCAAATAGGTTCAATTTAAATAAAATAGGTATCGGAATCTATGCTGTAAAATGCATGACTATGTTCCCAAGTTATAATACGACTTGAAAATGTTCGGTGCTTTCAAAAGACCTGTCACTTTTTGAAGCGACGAGTTGACGACTGTGGTGAATTATATTCAATATTCGTGGTATAATAATCAGACGGATGGATTCAAGGCTGCATAAAATAATAGGCGTATTCAGAAGTCTGATTTTAAAATTAAGATCCCTCTTTTTGTACTAAGTACTAATTTATTAACATTAATTTCGGTTATAATATGTTGTTATAAAGTGTTTATAGGAGTTGTAGTTGATATGTTTTCATATGATAATGAAAGAGCCTTTCCAGATTTCCATAATTTTTTAGAGGGTTTGGACTGTGAAACATCAATATTAGGGTTTTATTAATTTTTCAATTGTTTACAACAACAATTGGATCTCTTTCTGTTGTTCCAAACAATGGAAATCACTGATTCATGTATATCAGGCGTGTTTTTTGAGCTTCGATCTCAGCAAAGCAAAGTAAAGGAGGATTTTCAGCAGAGACAATACTGAGACCACCAACTTCGGCCGATTTCCCGTTACTTGCCTACAAGCTATATTTTCATGGGGTGGCAAACGCTAAGTGCGCTAGTATTGTTACATAGAAATTCGTATTGACAAATGTCACGTAACTTCAAAAATTCCGGCTCACCAACACGCTCGCACCTTGCATATGCCACTTCCGCTGTGGACAAAGCTGCTGACAGCGTTCATAAAATTTTGTCCGTTAAATTTGAAATTATTTATATACGTGTGGATAGTATTTTTTTTATGAATAAGTGTACATTTGCTTAAAATATTTGTGAAAAATTGTCAATGCAGAATGTTTGCACGAAAATAAAAACATGTTGAGCAAGTTTTCTTCAGTTATTAAAGAAAAATTCACACAATAAATCCATCTTAATGATATCGAAAAGAGGTAAATATACAACCATGTTTGTCCTAATATGTTCTAGTATATAAAACATATATTTTAGATAATTTTACTAACCAGCCAAATCAACTTATTCGCCTTTTAACAATTTATAATAACTAACCAATGGCATTCAGTAATATAAAAATGTCGAATCCCCGAACTCTTTCACATTTCCCCACGGTTGCAGGGGTTGGCAGCACTTATTTTTGCATTTTTTGTGTGTTTTTGCATGTCACACTGATTCTTTTTTGACATAACATACTGAGACCCCCAACTGACAATCCTCTTGCCGCTGGGCCCCTCAATTTTTTTTCAAATTCGCCATTTTGTATTCCTATCGGTGTTATGTCAAAAAAGAATCCGTGTGACATGCAAAAACACACAAAAACTGCAAAAATAAATGCTGCCAATCGCGGCAACAGTGGGGAAATGTGAAAGAGTTCGGGAATTCCACATTTTTATATTACTGAATGCCATTGGTTAGTTATTATAAATTGTTAAAAGGCGAATAATATGATTTGGTTGGTTAGTAAAATTATCTAAAATATATGTTTTATATACTAGAACATATTAGGACAAACATGGCTGTGTATTTACCTCTTTTCGATATCATTAATTTCGATTTATTGTGTGAATTTTTCTTTAATAACTGAAGAAAATTTGGTCAAAATGTTTTTATTTTCATGCAACCATTCTGCATTGACAATTTTTCATAAATATTTTAAGCAAACGTACACTTCTTCCAAAAAAAAATACTATCCACACGTATATAAAAGTGCATTTACACCATCACGCACGCGCATTTTTGCACGAGGCGGGACAGAGAGATCCGTTTGTCCGCAGTCAATGCTAGTAAAGGCATAAGAATGAGATCACAAATCAGACGCCTAAAGTGTCATGGATGTTCTAACCATAATTATGGATACGGAAAACGGAAATAAACACAATTTCCTGCGAACAACATCTCTACAATCACTTGAAAACATTTCTATTTCTGATTTAAAACATGTGAAATAAGAGTGGTAATTAGTTTCAGTAAATTAAACCAACAATTCATCAATAAGTTATACGAAATAAATAAATAATTGTCCGTTCATCACTTCCGGAAGCCATTTTGTTTTATAGGAAAGCGAAATTTCGTAAGCCAACGCTATAAAAATATCAACATGCATAGCTTTCCCATATTTCCTAACACGTAAACAAGATGGCCGACCAAAAAACGTGTCACGTTTTTTTGCGTGTTAGGTAATGCCGTCCCTTTCAGTCACACGGCTATCTAGTATTTAGCATCCCTTTAATCTTCCGTGATAGGAATGTGTGACTGTGTAAATGCGGCATAAATAATTTCAAATTTAACGGACAAAATTTTATGAACGCTGTCAGCAGCTTTGCCCACAGCGGAAGTGGCATATGCAAGGTGCGAGTGTGTTGGTGAGCCGGAATTTTTGAAGTTACGTGACATTTGTCAATACGAATTTCTATGTAACAATACTAACGCACTTAGCGTTCAGGTTACATCTCATCCAGACCAATCTAGTCGACTTAAGATGACTAGATTCTTGAATGCGGCCATTCTTACATAGAAAATCGTATTGACAAAAATGTTACGAAACTTCAAAAATTCTGCTCACCAACACACTCCCAGGAGATGTGAGACACTTCCGCTGTGGGCAAAGTTGCTGGCAGAGTTCATAGAATTTTATCCGTTTAATTTGAAATTGTTCGTTACGTGTGGATAATATTTTTTTTAGGAATAAGTGCACATTTGCTTAAAATGTTCATGAAAAATTAACAATGTAGATTGGTTGAGGGAAAATTAAAACATTTTGAGCAAATTTTCTTCATTATTTAAGAAAAGTTTACAAACGAAATCGAAGTTAATGATATCCAAAAGCGGAAAATACACAACCATGTTTGTCCTAATATGTTTCTTGTATATAGAACATCAACTTTAGATAGTTTTACTAACCAAACAAATCAAATTATTCGCCTTTTAACAATTTATAATAACTAACCAATGGCGTTCAGTAATGAAAAAATGTGGTATTTCCGAACTCTTTCATATTTCCCCACGGTTGCCGAGGTTGGCAGCATTTATTTTTGCATTTTTTGTATGTTTTTGCATGTCACACGGATTCTTTTTTGACATAACACCGATAGGAAAACAAAATGGCGAATTTGAAAAAAAAACTGAAGTGGCCAGCGGAAAGAGGATTGTGATTTGGGGGTCTCAGTATGGTTTGTCTATGTCTATGCTTACAACAACTACAACTGAGTCTCGAAGTGTCAAGTAGAGCGTAGTTATTGTAATTGCATGATGAAAATCCTACTTTACTCAGCTTCGCTGAGATCGAAGCTCAAAAAACACGGCTATCATCATCAGGAAAATATGAAAAAAAAAAAACTTTAATAATAAAGAAGAAACCCACATTTTTTCATGTTTCACGGCTTCCGAATTCTGTTGCGGGTCTAAGCATTCAAACAGTTTGAGAGTTTGTGGAACTGTGTTAAGAGTTCCCACCCTTTTTGACAACAACTACTGTCAAGCGCGTAAACAAAAAAATGTAATTAGTTTCTTGTGAAATCTGAAATCTTTTTCATGCGTTTTTGTATCAGAGTTCTTAGAAAAAAAAAATAATATTGTGGAAATAAAATTATTCCATCATGGACTATGATTTCAAAATGAAAACACAGCTGGAGAGAACAAAAGTAGAGGACTTATTTAACTATGAGGGCTGCAAAGTGGGTCGCGGAACATACGGGCATGTCTACAAAGCAAAATGGAAAGAGGCCAGCGATGGAAAAGAATACGCTTTAAAGCAAATTGATGGTACTGGTTTGTCAATGTCTGCATGTCGAGAAATCGCATTGTTGCGTGAACTGAAACACTCGAATGTTATTACCTTGATTCGGGTGTTTCTTTCGCACAACGATCGTAAGGTATTTCTTCTCATTGACTATGCGGAGCATGACTTGTGGCACATTATCAAATTCCATAGAGCTGCAAAAGCAGCCAAAAAACAAGTAGTTGTTCCTCGAGGTATGGTAAAAAGTCTGCTGTATCAAATTCTCGACGGCATACACTATTTACACAGTAACTGGGTACTACATCGTGATCTAAAGCCAGCAAACATTTTGGTTATGGGCGATGGCAACGAACGTGGCCGTGTCAAAATTGCGGACATGGGTTTTGCGAGACTTTTCAATGCTCCCCTGAAGCCCTTAGCCGACTTAGATCCAGTGGTGGTTACATTTTGGTACCGCGCACCAGAGTTGCTTCTGGGCGCACGCCATTATACTAAAGCCATTGACATCTGGGCTATTGGATGTATTTTTGCTGAACTACTAACGTCGGAGCCGATTTTCCATTGTCGCCAAGAGGATATTAAGACGAGCAACCCGTATCATCACGATCAGTTGGATAGGATATTCAATGTTATGGGATTTCCACAGGACAAAGACTGGGAGGATATAAAGAAGATGCCAGAACATCATACCCTGATTAAAGATTTTAAACGGTCCAGCTACTCAAATTGTTCTCTCGCCAAGTATATGGAGAGACACAAGATCAAACCTGATAGCAAGGCATTTCACTTGCTGCAAAAGCTATTGCTAATGGATCCAAATAAGCGTATAACATCAGAACAAGCAATGCAAGATCCATATTTCCAAGAGGATCCACTGCCCACTCAGGATGTATTTGCTGGTTGCCCGATTCCTTACCCGAAACGTGAATTTCTTACCGATGATGATCAAGAGGACAAGTCTGATAATAAACAACGGCAACAACAGCAGCAACAACAGCAGCAACAACAACAACAACAACAACAACAACAACAACAGCAGCAGCAACAACAACAACAACAGCAACAACAACAACAACAGCAAGCAAATCAACATCACGAGCCGAGTAGTAAGCGTGTTCGGCTGTCTGGACCTGGACAGCAGCAGGGCCAAGAATTTCATCATCAGACCTCACAACAGCAAATGATGTTCAATCAACAGCAAAATAATTTTCAACGCTTCTAAACAGGAAGAGCGAGTTGACAATAATTAGCCTGACGGTATTCCTTAGGCTATTGGGGTATATATAGGCATAGGGTATTTCAATTTGTTTTGTAGACGTCTCGAGGGTTAATAAAGTTATATCAAAACAAGCATGAACTGAAAGAAATCTTATGTTGATCAAGGTAGGAAAAGTTGAGCTTACCTATTGTTTTCAGATGATATAATTGATTAATCCTCAGTTGGGCTGAAAAAGTACTGATAGTTCTTTTATCAAAATTTGACCGCCAGCCATGAAATGCATGGACAAGCAAAACATATCCCAAGAGTACACAAACTGGTTTCATTCTGGTAGCTATTCAATAACTAAGGTAGTACCTACGGTACGGACGAGAATATCTGAATGGAATATTTTTTTAATTGTTTTTAAGAAATCCTTCATATCCTTCACATTCTATAATTACAAGAGATCACAGCCATCTAATTAATATTAATATGAGTGACCGAACCTAAGTTGGCAACGTTTTGAACGCTTATTATTTTGTCTGTAGGAAGGCGTGAGAAAGAAATATCCTCGGCGTGAGGCTCCTTGAAGAAAATAGTGGTCTATAGGAACAGATTCTAAAAGCTAGTGCTTTCATATAGTTTTTACGAATTTCCTAGCATTCGACGTGGAATACTATTGTTACAAATAAAATCAAATCAAAATACATGTTTTTCCGGAAGCAAACAAAAATAGGAAAAACAACGAATGTGGAACACACTGCAGCTGTAGCAGCACTTATGCTGCGGTTTGTCTTTGTTTTCTTTTTTCCGTTGTTGCTGCTGTAAGAACTGTTAATTTTAGAGATGTTTATTTTATGAAATATTGAATAGGAATGAAAATCGAAAAATGTAATTGATATTAATATTAAGGAATTGTATCTACAGTGCTCCTAAATATCTTAAGTAAAGTGAATTTTAGATTTGTTGTTAACAGCGCAACACCCTCGCAGTTTAGCCAAATCGATTGTTCCTTTGTTATAGCAACAGACTGTGGTTGGTTTTGAAACTAAAAAATTTTCAACTCCTGCTGCTAAACGAAGAAGCCAAAAAACTTCATGACATACGGATGATGACGCCATATATTCCGTTTCTACTACTTGCCCAATCTGCATCACTATATGATAAAACCTTAGATGAACCGTTTTGGTTAATTCGATTTTGTAATTCAAAGTTACCTTAAGGTATTGATAAACCGTTTTAGCTTGACCAGGGTTTGAATACGTGAGCAGTATATAAAAGATATGGTAAATTTTTCATTTTTTACCTCTCCGTGTTGTTCGGTGAATACATATATTCAGTAAGTTTTTTAAATAATATCCAGTGGGGTTTTGATCACCTTCGAATGTCATATTAAATTTAGCTAGACTACTTTCAACAAAATCATTTTGATCTATCCAAAGCTTTCCTCTATTTCCATCCCTGGTTATTCTCATGCCAAGACATTTCGATATTGTTCCAAGATCTTTCATTTCAAAAGTGCTTTGTAAAATATCTTTGATATTATGCATAACATGCCTTCCTTTAGATAAAATTATAAAGTCTTCAATGTAGTAGACTGCAATAGGCCTTTTTTATTATGCTCACATGCTCTATATAGATCATTGATTTTCATGGTTTACAACAAAAGTTGGATCTCATACTATTGTTGTAAACCGTGGAAATCAATTATCTATATAGATCATGTGAGCATAATAAAAAAGGCCTAATGATCTGAAATTCATCTTTAACCGATTTAATATAGATAGGTACACTGGTCTGTTTTTGATTGTTGAAAATGCATAGTACATGTACATTTCATCACCAATGTGGTGAGTTTCAAAATCATGCTTTACAGCTAGTGAAAATAAGAATCGAATTGTATTTATTTATCGCAATCAATTCCCTTATCCTTAGCTTGTGCATATCCCCCTGCTACTAAGCGAGCTTTATACATGGGAATGGTAGAACAGCTGATTGATAAATGGATAACGGCAGAACACCTAAGAAGATGGTGAATGTAGACAAGCTAAAATGGAAATAAATTGGCTGACCAGCTCCACTCAAAGAAGGGTTTTAAGCACGAGTCAAGGAACATTGAAATACAGAACATGGTAATTTCGGGTATCATTTAATTAAGATGGGCCTTAGAGAGGATGATACTTGTATACTATGCCTGAAGGAATCTGAGACAGCAGCACATATACTGTGTCAATTCCCGGCGTTGCCTGGCAGAAGAACGAAGATTTTGGAACATCATTGGGTTGAGACCCAGTGGATGAAAAAGATCTCCCATAAACAGACTCTAGCGTTAACACTAGGAATCGAACCTAGGGAAGAACTCTGCTGAAATCAATAGACTCTCTCTAGGTATGATTTATAGTGGTAGAGAGACGAAAAGTGACCCGATAATGGTTGTTTGATTCAAACATCTCTCGAAATCTACTCGTATATATATAACATTCGCAGAAGACCCACTTGTCTCGATAGACCTGAATCTTCAAATGCTGCTTGCGATTTTGTTCATGTTTCTTTTGCGTTCTTTTGCATCTGAATGGGTCAACGGCAAGAATTATTTTTGATTTGGTTTCGTAATTTTCTAAGCATTAGTTTTCGTTCCTTCTACACATCCACAGAGATCTTCAAGTTTAAGCTTGCATGGCAAATTTCCAGCTCGAAAAATTCTCACGACCCGATAACTTTTCAAGTGAAACATTAGGTCTGTTCCTTTACTTTTAAATCTTACGAATTTTTACTCAATGGCGTTCCCTAACTCGAAAAATTCGTAAAAGAGAGCGTCATCGAGAGAGCAAGATATTACCCCTCCACTGAGAATCTTACGAATTTTTACTCAACAAATTTCTTGGTGTAAGAATGGAAAAAGCTATCAATTAACAAATTTGTTGTCCTATTTGGCATTTGGTTTGATTTCTTGTATATTAAAATGGTATCAACAGGCGGAAAAATAAAATTGAATGTTCTCCTTAGATTCTTTTGGTGGCGACGAAATTCTTCCTCGCTGTAAGGAGTAAGAAAGGACAATCTCCTCCACGTAATTTTCAATGCTGTGCCGCTTTTTCCTCTTCTCGAATGCTTGTAGTTTAATCAATGTACTACTCGGATTCATGAATTCGTTTTTCATAGATTACTACAAAAGCGTGCCCTATTATTGCTGCTGTCGACATTTGGATAATTATTTTCTTCCTTTTTTAATTTCTTGTTAAGTACTTAAAAAAAATAAAATAAATTATAACGAAGTTATATAATTATTATATTTTATTCTGCATTCTGGGCCCATAACCCGTTAACTTTAAAATTTTTATTTGATGAAATATTCAAAAATAATGAAAAAATAGAATAAAATATAAATAATATAAAATAAAAATTGAATTGATTATAATAATGATAAATAATTATATCTACAGGCTTCATTCTACATATTTTAAGTTAAGTGAATTTTAAATTTGTTGTTAACATCTCAACAAGAACGACTAAATTTGGAAATATGCGCTGTAATTCGATTACTACACCGCTCTAAGTAAATGGAGTCTCCGTACGGAGTCCTTACACTGCGTTAGTGTATCAATTTACATAGAACATTGGATACTTCAGATACATCCGATTTAAACATAAGTGTCTAGTGGCGTGGTGCTCTGTCACCGTTGATTTTTCCATCCATAGCTGCTCGGAACCAACCAGACTTAAAGCACTGGATAGTTACAAGCTATTCAAGATGCTGAAAAGAGGAACGAGGGCATCGTGCTAGGGTGCGATGCTATTGATACATTTGGGCTGGGATTCGAAAAGATAAAACACTATTCTGTTCACCTTTTCTAATAGAATCACTTTTATTACACATTTATGGATTATTCTAACAATTTACTTATTAGATACCAAAACAATATTACTTAAAACAATTCTTAAACGATTTAAAATAATCACTTATGTCGTTTTCCATTGGGCAAAAAGAAGCGTCCGGGAGAGTCCGGAATCGAAAAAATCACTTCCGAAACCGTTCCATTTTATTTATATTTATATACAACCTCATTCTCTCTGTTTGAGCACGTTTGCTTAATACAGAAAATGCAGCTGGAGTGCGCACAGTGTAAATTTTACCGTTTCTTCTGCTAAAGCATTGAGCACATTTTTTCATTTTTTAAGTTTCTAGGCTAGGGCACATGCTAATGGACACTCACTTCTCTGCCTGCACTCCTATTTCAGGTCAAAGACTGTTGTGTTTGTGGGAAATGAAAACGCAAGACCGGTTTTAGTTTCTACAATCAATTTCCTTTATTGGTTCGACTTATCTCGGTGGAGGTTGGATTCAGAAGCAGGAGCTTCCAATATCACTTAAACGTGGTTCCCGTCATCTGTCACACATCGATAACATATGTTTCCTAATTCATCGATAACAATATTCCATAAAAGTGTTGACCATGTGTGACATTACAAAAATTTACATTAAGTACTTAACAAAGACTATCCACAGCCGTTACAGAACTAACAGGTTTCGAACCGTGGAAAAACTCAGTGTTAGATTGTTTTTGGTTCTGTTCAACTCCAGATCGTGTTCCATATTTTATTAAATTGAATAGCGCTCCGTACTTTAGTTTCAAAATTCTTAGAAAACTACAGACATACGAAAGCCCATTAAATGCACCACCTTTTTTATATAGGTACATCAAATCTTTGTGGCAGCTATAACCAAAACAAATGTGTGATACCTTCAGGTATATGGGTACAGCTCATTAAACAGAGCTGCGGGAACCAACTATTATAAATATTTGAAGACATCCAAGTTAGCATACAGAGCTGCTAAATCGTCTTCACAGAGCTAATGAGCGCGCACCGGAAGCTGTCACAGCCACTCCCATATACACATATAAAGTGCTCTGAAAACTTCATAGTGAGATTGTGAACCCAAATAGAAAGCTGAGATAGCTTAGTCAAAATATTCTTATAATCTAATATAAGAGCCTATCTGGATACTTTAGCCCTTAAGAAGCCTTATAAACCTTTACACTTAGCCAGACTTCCTTAACAATTTTAAATGAAAACAGTACGGCAGCTGCCTCTTGAAACGCAGTTAATATCAACATATAACAGTTATTTAGGCAACATAAAAAATATAAAAATAAAATTCAAAGATATAAAATATTAGAACGGTTTTAAAAAAAATGTAAACTCTTACAGTAGTTAAGCTATGTGATTCCTGGACCAGGAAATGAGTCATCATTCAAGGTCGATGAAGGTTATTGTGTGTGTATGTGTGTTTGTGTGTATGTATGCGAAGGTCGATGAAGGTTATTGTGTTAGTATGTGTGTTTGTGTGTATGTATGCGATAAACCAAGGCTAAATAATATCGATTAATAGTAGAGTGTGTGTATGAGAGAAACCAAGGCCACAATAAGACTTGTATCTATACGAGAAACCAAGGCCAAATAATATCGATTAATAGTAGAGTGTGTGTATGCGAGAAATCATGATCACAATGAGACTTGTATCTATACGAGAACCAAGGTCAAATAATATCGATTAATAGTAGAGTGTGTGTATGCGCGAAACCAAGGCCACAATAAGACTTGTATCTATACGAGAAACCAAGGCCAAATAATATCGATTAATAGTAGAGTGTGTGTATGCGAGAAATCATGATCACAATGAGACTTGTATCTATACGAGAACCAAGGCCAAATAATATCGATTAATAGTAGAGTGTGTGTATGCGCGAAACCAAGGCCAAATAATTTAGTAAACAAATCCATAGTAGAGTGTGTTTATGCGAGAAATCATCGTGGTCACGACAAGACTTATATGCATGCAAGAAATGAGATTCAAGATAAGACTTGTATGCAATCTTGGTTAAGCAAAACATGGACAAGATAAAAAAAGTTTAGCAGAGAAGAGAATTAAAAAAGTATTAAGATCCATTCCACAAGGTCATGCAGAAAAAAAAAATGAATCTTCTCTTATGTAGATAAGAAAGTCATGATGTTTCTGTCCTATAAAAACAAAGTCCAATCAATCTTTATAGCAGTTGTGAAAACATGTTAATATCCTAAGCAGTAAAGTGTAGATTAAGAAGACCAAGCGAAATTGTTGTTGTTTTAAAGTAAACATTTCAACTATCTAATACATTTATGTACATGCATATGCCTCAAAAATTAACTAATGTTTTATGAGAGTAGAACTAAAGAGATTGATTTACATACGTCGGTAGTAAAAAAGGGTGATTCAAGTCAGCGCTCGAACAGACGTTTCAAAGTGCACATAGTAAAGTTCAGACTTACTGTAAAACCTATAAGAAGAGTATTGCAAATTGTATTGAATATAGTTGCAAAAGCAAAATGTTTTGGCTGGGGGGGGCTGTTAAGGGAAGGTAAAAGTCGCTGCTTATGAACCCAATGTATAAATAATAACTTATTGAAATAAAATGAAAAAAGAAAAAAAAATATATTAACTGTTTTTTATTTATCCATGAATTGTGAGTGGATGGAAAGCCCAACCATTTGACAAAAACTTCTTCATCTTTTGTTGCTATGACCTTTTCCACAAGATATATATCTGGAAATTTGGATTTTTGTAATTCTTCTTCATAAAAGGCACCACTTATAGGTTGACCTTGATAGTCTTGAAGAAGGTAAGTAACCGGATTTGTTAGGTTCACTTTTCTTATTGTGAATAATTCTGTTGTCCAGTTGGGGGTGTAACCTTTCTCGAAAACATGTTTAAACTTGCTAATTCGAACATTGCTACCAACTTTGAATTTTCCCTTGGGTGCGTATTTAATTCGATTGTACACAGTTGATAACAGATCCTGAGCATTTTTCCTATTCACATCAACAGGTCGCCTTTTTATTGTTCTATGCTTAGAGTGGTTGTAAGCATTTACCAAGTCTTTTAGAATAGATATCCATTTGTGGTTGCCATTAAAACTAAATTCTTTCCACATCTTCTCCTTAAGGGTACGGTTAAAGCGTTCAACAATTGATGCTTTTAAAATACTAAACGTTGAATAATGATTTATAGTGTAGGTTTTCATCAAATTCTGAAAGATTTTATTGAAAAACTCTTTGCCATCATCGGTCTGCAGATTTTTCGGTATTCTATGAGAAATGTTAAATATTGATTTTATGGCTTCTGTCACATATGAAGACGTCTTATTTTTCAAAGGAACGGCCCATGCATGCTTTGAAAAAGTATCAATCACGGTCAATATGTAGTTGAATCCATTATTCTGATTACTGTGAGGGATCATTTCTACCAAGTCTGCTTGCCACAAGTCATCAAACCCTTTAATTATAACTCGACGTCTGTTAAAATTTCTTCGTGCCGGCTTGTGCAATTCTTCAACAACATCTCGTTTGCTCATCGTAGCAAAGAATGAATGAATGTAGAGCAAATCTATAATTAACTGCATTTGGATTTTTGAACAGAGGAGAACAAATAAAACATTTTTTTTTTTTTTCATTTTTATTTTTTTATTTATGAAATCTTTGATACAGTGATATTAATTTCTTTATTCTAATCATTTTATTTTCAATCATATAGCATGCACAAGTATCTGGTCCTTCTTTGCATAAATTTGAGGACCAAGGACAGTTGATAAAATGGCAACCATGAGCAGATATTGTGCAGGATAGATTTTCATAGTTCCTCAGAAAAGAGATAATGCCTATAATCTCATGGTAGTGCTCCTCTAGTAAAGTATGTTGATAAGCCTTCAAAAATGCTTGAATCTGATTGAAAATTGAACAAGTATTTATGTTAGACATCATTTCCAGCGAACTTGCAATCGAGTACTGATATAGGTTGTTTAAAATGGTGGAAATTGTAATTTTTCTTTTCTAGATTCTGAGTTGTTATCTTGGAGTTTCTTTTCAGTGCTCTCTTTAAATTTTTCGAGTATATCGAGGAAATAGTTTCGAAACTTATTTAGCAATTCAAGAGTGTTAATATTTTGTTCATCAATGTATGTGCGCAATTTTGTATTGCTATGTTTAAGTGTTAAACGTATATGATTGTCGACATACTGTTTTGTGGTTGCATCGGCAAAATCGATGGGTTCCTTTATATTCTTCAAAGCATTTTGCTTGCCATCAAAGTAACCATTTAGATGAAGAGTTAAACTCCTTTTTGTGTCACTTTTTATCATTTCCATAAGAGTATTAGTATTACTATCCATATTTTTTTGTAGTATAAAAAGTGTTTTGTTTACAAAGTCTATACTATTATCTACATATTCCTTGTTGACCGCTTGGTGGGGTGTATCAGCTTTTCCAACATTGTTTAAACATTTTCCATTTATGTCAAAGTCACCGGTAGGTAATAGCTGAAATCCGTCTCCAGGAGGTCCTGGAGGACCAGTTATTGAACCTTGCAATGAGTTGAAACTCCTTCCGAACTTGTCGACGTTCATCTTGTTAATGTTAGTATATGATATTTGATTCGCGAAGCTCTTCAACAATTGAGTTAATTTCATTTTGGAGATTATTATTGCCAGCCCTTTGAGATGCATTTAAAAGTCTTAATCTATCAACGAGTTCGTTAGGGTTATCCCAATAGACGTAATCGATATGATTATTAGAGTAGATCATATCAGATGAATTACTATATGCTTTGCCAATTTTACGTTGTGACAACTCTTGAATTAGGGGATGAATAATGTGTTTGTACTTTTGTCCTCTATTACCTTTAATTTGAGAGCTGCTCTCATGGTTTCTCATATGCAAGTTAGTTTTTTGTAATATTTTAAGATATTGCTGTAAGTCTTCATTGGTATAGTGTGATTTTCTTGGTTTTTTTCGCATAATTAGCTCATAAAGCCCATCTGCCCCATTAACGATTTCATCATCAATAACGAAATCATTGTTTTTATTAATTGAAAATGTTGATCTGCCTAATTTCGTTGAATTTGACTGTACATCGAAATATGGTCCATAGATTTTATCACGATTTTCATCTGATGGCGTTGATCGGTTGAATGGTGTACTTTGATCAATACTATAGGTATCGGTTTCGAAATGGGTGGGTGTTCTAAATGAAACATCTTTATCCGTGGGTGTAGATGTTGCAGTTGCTAGAATTGATTCCGGCAATGATGAGAACTCAAACATTTTTTTTTCCTCAGACGGACTTTGAAATGTTAATCGTCGTCTTTTACGTTTTACTGTTCCATCCACTATGTCAGTATTATCATTTTTGACATTTTTCACGATTTCCTTTAGAGGTTCAACTATTGGCTTAAAAGTATTTTCAAATTCGGTTTCCTTTATAATTCTTCCAGTTTTGAGAGACATATATTTTCTCCTCAAAGCTTTTTTAGTTTTTATGAGGTCTTTGAGTAATCTTTCGTCGATATTCATATTAATGGAAAAAAAAACAGGCTTCAAATAGGTCAGTTTAAAATAGATCAGTTTATAATACTGATCTGTTCAATAACAGAGGATAGTTTTATACAGGGTTGTTTTGAAGCAGATGTGTTCATGTTGACAGATGTTTCATAACTGAACATCTTTATAAGACCACAATTTCTTTAAAAGACCTATTATACCGCCCCTTATCGGCACTACAATCTTTATTGATAACCAAAAACCCATATGTATCTTTCCAACAATTAGCACACAATACTTTGAATTGATTTAATGACATATCGGAGTTTATATGATCATTGTAAAGGGTGATTTTTTAAGAGGTTTAGAACTTTTTTTAACGAAAAAACACAAAAAATTCGAAAAAATGAATGAAATATTTATTTGAATCGATAGTTTGAACCTTGCAATTTAATGTTTAAAGATAATTTCATGCAAATGTTGACCGCGGCTGCGTCTCAGGTAGCCCATCCGCTGAGTCCAATTTTGGCATACTCTTTCACACATATCGGCCGGTATCTCACGAATGAATGAATGGATGTTGGCTTCCAGTGCGTCAATCGAAGCGGGCTTGTCCCTATACACATTAGCCTTGGCATACCCCCACAAAAAATAATCTAATGGTGTCAAATCGCACGATCTAGGCGGCCAATTGACCGGCCCGAAACGTGAAATTAACTGTTCACCAAACTCGCCTCGCAATTGCGCCATTGTTTCGCGTGCTGTGTGGCATGTGGCACCGTCTTGTTGAAACCACATATCATGCAAGTCAAGAACTTCCATTTCGGGCAAAAAAAAGTTTGTTATCATCGCTCGGTAGCGTTCACCATTGACAGTAACGCTGCGATTCGCATCATCTTTGAAGAAATATGGCCCAATAATGCCGCCGGCCCATAAACCGCACCAAACAGTGGCTTTTTCGGGATGCATTGGTAGCTGTTGCAATGCTTCTGGCTGATCTTCACTCCAAATGCGGCAATTTTGCTTATTTACGTACCCATTCAACCAAAAATGAGCCTCATCGCTGAACACAATTTTTCGATAAAAAAGCGAAAAAGAACATTTCGAACCGAGCACGAATTTTGATAGTAAAATTCAATAATTTGCAAGCGTTGTTCATTTGTAAGACGATCCATGGTTAAATTGCAAACCAAACTGAAGCTGTTTGACAGTGACACAAGGTACTAAACACACGTCAGCTGTCAAAACCAGTGTTGCCAAAACCAAACCAGCTAAAAAATCACCCTTTATATGTGTTTAAGATTAAGATCATCTTGCTTAAACAGAACTATATAGTTTGCATTGTCTCGTATCAAATGCTTTGGTATATGTGTATACGACTGACATAAATAAAAACTATCTACAAAGTTATGACGCCCCATACAGAAATAATCTCGAATATTATTTTGTTTATCACACGCCACATCATCAAATATGAATACCGAATTAAATTTTGCCTCAGAAGGCGGTATTATATTCGTTATATTCCATGCCATTCATAGACTTAATTAGTTATTGATGTTCAAGGTTTCAAAGGACCTAATAATAAACTTATTGCAAAAGAAATAGCTGTACTACATAATAACCACCATCATCACTTTATCTTAAAGCCCCCTTTCAACTCTAATCAACTGTCACCTTCGCTAAAGAGACAAGCTAATTGGCTTTACCACAATCACCATGGTCTTGTCTGGGATGGAGGATTTACAGAATTTCATGAAGTTGTCAAATACCTTCGACAGAAAATTAAAAATGTTGCTGTTTATGTTAAAGGGGTAGAAAAAACTCAGTGGATAAACGAATTACTACAAAATAAAAATGTTCAAGTTGTAAATGTTGAAGAAATTGGTTGTCTAAATCTCAAAGAATTAAAACTTCTCTATCCAAATGAAATCAAATGTTCACTTCATAGCAAGTGCTGCGCCTTGCAAAACGTATATTTAATAAATAAATTTTTATCTGAAAACAAATAAATAAATAAAAAAAAAACAAAAGCTCTTTCACTTCATTATCATCAGACAATTATTAAATTATAACGGTCAAACAAAATTAATCAGAACAAATCCTTCATGGAAATAGTAGCTCCCAACAATTTCAAAGCTGCATACAAGAAAATAATGAATCAACAAAAGATAGGTTTAGAATAAAAGAATTTATTTTTATTGATACTGTGCCATATTTTTTTGCGAGTCTAACATTTGATTTATAAACAAATATTTTGTATCCTTTAAAATGAAATAAAGACATTCGGTATTTTTATTTAACACCTCAATCTCTGACTCATTAAAAAAATTTGCCATATGACTTGGCAAAAATATTTGAGTTTTTGGAAACTCAACCACAATTCTCACACCAAACCGTGTGTTTAATCTTTTTAATTTTTCGACAGAATAATATTTATTCTGTTCAATATCTGTTGCATATATAGTTTTTTTATATACAAATACATTTTTTGAAACAGTTTCATTTTGTATATTAAAACGCTCCAAAATGTTGCCAATGTCACTTTCACTTTCTTCAATCTTCCTCTTTTTTGATTGTGGTTGTTCTTGATGCTGTTGATGCTCTTGTTGCTGTTGTTGATACTGCTGCAGTGTCTGTTGTTGATGCTGTTGCAGGAGCTGTTGCTGATGTTTTTGCTGCAGTGGTTGTTGTTGCTGTTGTTGTAGCGGCTGTTGCAGGAGCTGTTGTTGATGCTGTTGCTGCAGTGGTTGGTGTTGCTGTTGCAGGAGCTGTTGCTGATGTTTTTGCTGCAGTGGCTGTTGTTGCTGTTGTTGTAGCGGCTGTTGCAGGAGCTCTTGTTGATGCTGTTGCTGCAGTGGTTGGTGTTGCTGTTGCAGGAGCTGTTGCTGATGTTTTTGCTGCAGTGGCTGTTGTTGCTGTTGTTGTAGCGGCTGTTGCAGGAGCTCTTGTTGATGCTGTTGCTGCAGTGGTTGGTGTTGCTGTTGTTGATGCTGCTGCAGTGGTTGTTGTTGCTGTTTTTGAAGTAGCTGCTGTTTTTGCAGTAGCTGCTGTGGGTGCTGTTGCTGTGAAGTTGTTGGTCCACACAACAGCAGGTTTTCTAAGATTTGAACGGTATCCATGGCGTATATCGTCTATTAAAACAAATTAATTAATATAAATTCAGTTACCTATATTTTTAAGAAAACTTTATTTTATTCTCTAGTGGATACCTTACCTCTGGTGGGGGGAAGTCAACTAAGCTTTTCGAATTCTAAAACGGAACTGATGTGCTAACAAATAATTTGCTCTGGTATATATAGTTATAATTTGTTGATGTCAGCAAAACGTTCGATGCTTCAGAAGGAAGCCAAAGATAAGTTAAAATATCAAAGATTCGATACTGACCAATTGTGCTGATATGCAAGTATTGTCAATGCCTCCGAAATAATCTGTATCTTAGCTTCATTACAGTACGGATGATTTTGCTTATGTTATCAATTTGGCATTTCTTGTTTACATCATTGGGGTATCATAATTTGCATGCCTGTATAAGTTAAAATATCAAAGATTCGATACTGACCAATTGTGCTGATATGCAAGTATTGTCAATGCCTCCGAAGGAATTAGCGTATGCAATATCGTGTTGACGACAAGCCTCATCCAATTGATTAATTCCTTGATCTCCTCTAGCCAGACGTTCTTTTAGTTTAGTTCCTGGTCCACAGAAATTATATGTGGGTAGATGCAATTCAAATGGTAGTTTATTAATTAAGTTATTCACTAGTCCATACCCCTGATATGAATGTTTCCAACTGATTGGTTTCGCATTAAAATCAATCATATTATACTACTCAAACAACACGTTGATCAGTTGTGAAGTTGTTGTCTATATAACATAGTGTTTTTATATGAAATGAATTCATTTGCAAGATGAGGTTCATTAAACAACTTGATATTATTACAGTAAAGAACTTTGATAATAGAATCAAAGCAAACAAAAGGAAACATGGAACATTTTTCCCAAATAGTATTCGCGGAATAATTGTGGGTCCCTCAAACTGTGGTAAAACAAATGTAATGTTAAGCATTCTACTCGATCCTAATGGTTTGAAATTTGAAAACCTTTATATATATTCAAAATCTCTACAGCAACCCAAATATGAGTATTTGAGAAAACTAATTAAGTCTATGAATGGCATGGAATATAACGAATTTACAAATAACTGTGATATAAACCGCCTTCTGAGGCAAAATTTAATTCGGTATTCATATTTGATGATGTGGCGTGTGATAAACAAAATAATATTCGAGATTATTTCTGTATGGGGCGTCATAACTTTGTAGATAGTTTTTATTTATGTTAGTCGTATACACATATACCAAAGCATTTGATACGAGACAATGCAAACTATATAGTTCTGTTTAAGCAAGATGATCTTAATCTTAAACACATATACAATGATCATATAAACTCCGATATGTCATTAAATCAATTCAAAGTATTGTGTGCTAATTGTTGGAAAGATACATATGGGTTTTTGGTTATCAATAAAGATTGTAGTGCCGATAAGGGGCGGTATAATAGGTCTTTTAAAGAAATTGTGGTCTTATAAAGATGTTCAGTTATGAAACATCTGTCAACATGAACACATCTGCTTCAAAACAACCCTGTATAAAACTATCCTCTGTTATTGAACAGATCAGTATTATAAACTGATCTATTTTAAACTGACCTATTTGAAGCCTGTTTTTTTTTCCATTAATATGAATATCGACGAAAGATTACTCAAAGACCTCATAAAAACTAAAAAAGCTTTGAGGAGAAAATATATGTCTCTCAAAACTGGAAGAATTATAAAGGAAACCGAATTTGAAAATACTTTTAAGCCAATAGTTGAACCTCTAAAGGAAATCGTGAAAAATGTCAAAAATGATAATACTGACATAGTGGATGGAACAGTAAAACGTAAAAGACGACGATTAACATTTCAAAGTCCGTCTGAGGAAAAAAAAATGTTTGAGTTCTCATCATTGCCGGAATCAATTCTAGCAACTGCAACATCTACACCCACGGATAAAGATGTTTCATTTAGAACACCCACCCATTTCGAAACCGATACCTATAGTATTGATCAAAGTACACCATTCAACCGATCAACGCCATCAGATGAAAATCGTGATAAAATCTATGGACCATATTTCGATGTACAGTCAAATTCAACGAAATTAGGCAGATCAACATTTTCAATTAATAAAAACAATGATTTCGTTATTGATGATGAAATCGTTAATGGGGCAGATGGGCTTTATGAGCTAATTATGCGAAAAAAACCAAGAAAATCACACTATACCAATGAAGACTTACAGCAATATCTTAAAATATTACAAAAAACTAACTTGCATATGAGAAACCATGAGAGCAGCTCTCAAATTAAAGGTAATAGAGGACAAAAGTACAAACACATTATTCATCCCCTAATTCAAGAGTTGTCACAACGTAAAATTGGCAAAGCATATAGTAATTCATCTGATATGATCTACTCTAATAATCATATCGATTACGTCTATTGGGATAACCCTAACGAACTCGTTGATAGATTAAGACTTTTAAATGCATCTCAAAGGGCTGGCAATAATAATCTCCAAAATGAAATTAACTCAATTGTTGAAGAGCTTCGCGAATCAAATATCATATACTAACATTAACAAGATGAACGTCGACAAGTTCGGAAGGAGTTTCAACTCATTGCAAGGTTCAATAACTGGTCCTCCAGGACCTCCTGGAGACGGATTTCAGCTATTACCTACCGGTGACTTTGACATAAATGGAAAATGTTTAAACAATGTTGGAAAAGCTGATACACCCCACCAAGCGGTCAACAAGGAATATGTAGATAATAGTATAGACTTTGTAAACAAAACACTTTTTATACTACAAAAAAATATGGATAGTAATACTAATACTCTTATGGAAATGATAAAAAGTGACACAAAAAGGAGTTTAACTCTTCATCTAAATGGTTACTTTGATGGCAAGCAAAATGCTTTGAAGAATATAAAGGAACCCATCGATTTTGCCGATGCAACCACAAAACAGTATGTCGACAATCATATACGTTTAACACTTAAACATAGCAATACAAAATTGCGCACATACATTGATGAACAAAATATTAACACTCTTGAATTGCTAAATAAGTTTCGAAACTATTTCCTCGATATACTCGAAAAATTTAAAGAGAGCACTGAAAAGAAACTCCAAGATAACAACTCAGAATCTAGAAAAGAAAAATTACAATTTCCACCATTTTAAACAACCTATATCAGTACTCGATTGCAAGTTCGCTGGAAATGATGTCTAACATAAATACTTGTTCAATTTTCAATCAGATTCAAGCATTTTTGAAGGCTTATCAACATACTTTACTAGAGGAGCACTACCATGAGATTATAGGCATTATCTCTTTTCTGAGGAACTATGAAAATCTATCCTGCACAATATCTGCTCATGGTTGCCATTTTATCAACTGTCCTTGGTCCTCAAATTTATGCAAAGAAGGACCAGATACTTGTGCATGCTATATGATTGAAAATAAAATGATTAGAATAAAGAAATTAATATCACTGTATCAAAGATTTCATAAATAAAAAAATAAAAATGAAAAAAAAAAAAAATGTTTTATTTGTTCTCCTCTGTTCAAAAATCCAAATGCAGTTAATTATAGATTTGCTCTACATTCATTCATTCTTTGCTACGATGAGCAAACGAGATGTTGTTGAAGAATTGCACAAGCCGGCACGAAGAAATTTTAACAGACGTCGAGTTATAATTAAAGGGTTTGATGACTTGTGGCAAGCAGACTTGGTAGAAATGATCCCTCACAGTAATCAGAATAATGGATTCAACTACATATTGACCGTGATTGATACTTTTTCAAAGCATGCATGGGCCGTTCCTTTGAAAAATAAGACGTCTTCATATGTGACAGAAGCCATAAAATCAATATTTAACATTTCTCATAGAATACCGAAAAATCTGCAGACCGATGATGGCAAAGAGTTTTTCAATAAAATCTTTCAGAATTTGATGAAAACCTACACTATAAATCATTATTCAACGTTTAGTATTTTAAAAGCATCAATTGTTGAACGCTTTAACCGTACCCTTAAGGAGAAGATGTGGAAAGAATTTAGTTTTAATGGCAACCACAAATGGATATCTATTCTAAAAGACTTGGTAAATGCTTACAACCACTCTAAGCATAGAACAATAAAAAGGCGACCTGTTGATGTGAATAGGAAAAATGCTCAGGATCTGTTATCAACTGTGTACAATCGAATTAAATACGCACCCAAGGGAAAATTCAAAGTTGGTAGCAATGTTCGAATTAGCAAGTTTAAACATGTTTTCGAGAAAGGTTACACCCCCAACTGGACAACAGAATTATTCACAATAAGAAAAGTGAACCTAACAAATCCGGTTACTTACCTTCTTCAAGACTATCAAGGTCAACCTATAAGTGGTGCCTTTTATGAAGAAGAATTACAAAAATCCAAATTTCCAGATATATATCTTGTGGAAAAGGTCATAGCAACAAAAGATGAAGAAGTTTTTGTCAAATGGTTGGGCTTTCCATCCACTCACAATTCATGGATAAATAAAAAACAGTTAATATATTTTTTTTCTTTTTTCATTTTATTTCAATAAGTTATTATTTATACATTGGGTTCATAAGCAGCGACTTTTACCTTCCCTTAACAGCCCCCCCCAGCCAAAACATTTTGCTTTTGCAACTATATTCAATACAATTTGCAATACTCTTCTTATAGGTTTTACAGTAAGTCTGAACTTTACTATGTGCACTTTGAAACGTCTGTTCGAGCGCTGACTTGAATCACCCTTTTTTACTACCGACGTATGTAAATCAATCTCTTTAGTTCTACTCTCATAAAACATTAGTTAATTTTTGAGGCATATGCATGTACATAAATGTATTAGATAGTTGAAATGTTTACTTTAAAACAACAACAATTTCGCTTGGTCTTCTTAATCTACACTTTACTGCTTAGGATATTAACATGTTTTCACAACTGCTATAAAGATTGATTGGACTTTGTTTTTATAGGACAGAAACATCATGACTTTCTTATCTACATAAGAGAAGATTCATTTTTTTTTTCTGCATGACCTTGTGGAATGGATCTTAATACTTTTTTAATTCTCTTCTCTGCTAAACTTTTTTTATCTTGTCCATGTTTTGCTTAACCAAGATTGCATACAAGTCTTATCTTGAATCTCATTTCTTGCATGCATATAAGTCTTGTCGTGACCACGATGATTTCTCGCATAAACACACTCTACTATGGATTTGTTTACTAAATTATTTGGCCTTGGTTTCTCGCATACACACACTCTACTATTAATCGATATTATTTGGCCTTGGTTTCTCGTATAGATACAAGTCTTATTGTGGCCTTGGTTTCTCTCATACACACACTCTACTATTAATCGATATTATTTGACCTTGGTTTCTCGTATAGATACAAGTCTTATTGTGGCCTTGGTTTCTCTCATACACACACTCTACTATTAATCGATATTATTTAGCCTTGGTTTATCGCATACATACACACAAACACACATACAAACACAATAACCTTCATCGACCTTCGCATACATACACACAAACACACATACACACACAATAACCTTCATCGACCTTGAATGATGACTCATTTCCTGGTCCAGGAATCACATAGCTTAACTACTTCAGTGAAATATCGCGTTTTTTTGCTTTTCACGGTGGTTTTGATACCGCTTGGTTTAACTAGAAAATTAAAACTTATACCGGTGTTTATAGGAATCTGCTGCCCTGAATTTCTGTCGTCTTACCGAAAATTGAGTGAAATTGGAAAATGATGTAGCAACTTTGGTGGTCAAGGTTAACTAAATTGCCTTTTCA